>JANBXA010000651.1:121015000-121195000 GCA_030556225.1 Cricetiscus sungorus | reverse complement strand
GCATTCGTCTTTATTCAAGCAAAAACTGTACAAACCTAACAAGGGCATGTTAACATAGTTAACATGCAAATGTACAAGATAGTTTAAAAAAAGAAGTCTCTGCTATGAGGTGCACGCAGGGGACTTTAGGAGCCAGTTGAGAGAAATAGCATGGTCCAGATTGATATTGTTAAATCTGAATGTTCGTGTGTGCTTCTTTGGATGAATTTGGGTGCACAAGTGGCATTGCGTGTGTGTGTGTGTGTGTGTGTGTGTGTGTGTGTGTGTGTGTGTGTGTAGGTCGGTGAACAATCCTAGGAGAGCGGTCAGTCCTTGCCTTTCCTCCCTAGTGCTGGCTGGCTGACCAATTCCAGAGATTCTCCTGTCTCTGCCTTTCAGCTAGGGGCTTGCAAGGATTACGGGCATTTCTGCTACCATGCGTAGTTTATGTAGAAGCAGAGCTTGGCAGTCCACCTCCTAACTTAGATCTTGAGATTTGAGCATCAATCATTTTTATCCACTGATCCACCAGCTCAGATTGATACTTTAAAAAAATGTTTTAAGATTTACTTTCAATATTTATTTTGTTTTTAATTATGTGTATATATGTGGGTATGTAAGTTCAAGTATTAGTTTCTCCAGAGGCCAGTGGTATAGGCTCCTCTGGACCCTATCTGGAGTTACAGGAGGTATGAGCCAACTCAGGCCATCTGCAAGAGCAGTAAGCTCTCCAGCCCCAACAGCGTTACCTTTACTGCCATAAATGCTCCTAAGCCCAGATAATAATTTATATGCAAACAAAAGGAAATATACATCTGGCACAAGGGGAAAGAAATTTGTAGCAAAATAACATTTAAAAGATGGACTGGATAGAATGCTCAGTGATTAAGAACACTGGCTGCTCTTCCAGAGGATCCAGGTTCAATTTTCAACACCCACATGGAAGCTCATAATTGGCTGTAACTCTCATCTCAGGGGATCTAAGTCCTTCTTCTGACCTCAGTGTGTAAGTACTGTACACACATGGTGCACAGACATGTAGAGACAAAACTCTCATGGGTGTGAAATAAAAATAAAGAGAAAAATATCTCTATTAGTAAAAGCAAATGCTGTACTGTTTAAGCAAATGCATTAAAATGTGGTTAACAGACACTATTTATATTCTCAATTGTAAAGTGAAAAATTGACCAAGGTCCCTTAGGGTATTGCTGCCAACTGGCTGACACTCTGCATCCACCACGATAGCTATTATCTACACTTTTTCATGCTTTGAGTTCACAGGGTATCGAATAAACTTCCCAGCATTCTTTTATTCCATTAATTCCCAAGGCCCCATGGAGCAGGTGCTACACTAATCCTTGTCATAGAGATGGATAAAGGAAGGCCAAGGGGAAGACACAGCCTCAAGATTTCAGTGGGGAAACTGGGTTATAAGCTCTTTATTTTCCCTTGACAAGGAAGAATTCCCAACATAGAAAGCAGAGTAGCATCCCAAGTATATCTAGCCCAACCTTCTCATTATCTTAGTGTGCATAAGGTTAAGGAAACTCAATTTCTGCATAGAGCAGAAGCCAGCCCTCTGCTTCAGTGTTTAGGACTCTGCCTTCACCCAGACCACAGGTCACCAAGGCCCACTGAGGAGCACAGAGCAGTGGTTATCATCTACAGACAGCACCTTCCTGTGTGGCACCCTCTGCAGATCCTCAAGAACATTTCATAGACATCATTCTTGATCCTCTAGCCAGTGAAACGGTCAGTGACATCATTTTATCACCATTCAACCAGAAGCATAAAACATTCTTCATTCAGAGCCACGTGATGTATCAGGGTCAGAGCCAAGGATTCTGCAGCTTGCAAAAGCAACATGCACACCTGCTTTGCCTTCTCACAAGGAAAGTAACACTGCTGATAGGCCCAGAGGGATTTCCCTGGATCTCATTAAAATAACATTGCTCCAGGCATTGTAGAACAACATCAGGTATGGACAAGGCCCATGATGTCCTGAGATCTAAGAAATCACACCGGAGGGAGAATTGTCCACCTAACTTCAGAACTGGAGCAAAATTCATGAATTTAGCCCTCTCAGAGACTTGTGGTAAAACAAAGAAACCACAAGGGAGATGATCCAAAATTTTATTTCATTTATCAGGTAAATACAATATACATATTTTTTCTAGCTTACATTTAAGATGAAATTGATTAGATGATAGGGTGAACCCTGTCCAAATGTTGTCATGTCTTTGGAATTTCAGAATTACTTTCTGGATAAAGCCATGACTGTACTCATCATGAGTTGTGTCACCATAGAGCAAACACATCAGATCCCAAATGACCTGCAAGTATAAGAGCATTGACCTGGGCTCATAGAGAAATGGAGGAGTCAATGAAGGTGGAAAAGGGGAGGTGGGGAGAAGGGACTGGAAGGAGAGGAGGGAGGGGGAACCACAGTCAGAATGTAAAAGCAAACAAACAAAAATAAAAGCAAAGAATACACCATTAGGAATCAGTTTAACATTGTATTCCTTCAGCAGAGTAATAGTAGTATGTCCTCCTTTGGAGTCTATGTCTTAACAAGCCAAAGGTTCTTGGCCCAGCTAACAGTGCCAGGTATGAGTTCCATATTTAGAAAGACCCTAAAAGTGGTTGGTTACTCCTATAACATTCATACCACTATTGCATTGGTGGGCTTATCTTACGAGGCAGTTTCACACCTGGATAAGACTGGTAATTACTTCTCTCCTCCAGGAGCACACACAGCACTTTCCAGCAATGTAAAAGCAAGCCAGGAAAGATGAAGCTTCCAGGTGAGTGCCAGCCTGATTTCCTCATGTTCTGTGCCTTAAGTATGTAAAGTCTTAATAGCACCTTAATGTCAAGTTCTAGAGAGCAACTAAGAGCAAACACAATATTCCATAATATCTGGGTGTTGTGGGATATTTGTACACTATGTGAAGATGTGTTGCTGTGATTGGTGTAATGAAAAGTTAAATACCTAGGCAGTAAAGAATAGGCAAGACTTCCAGATAGAGAGGTGATGTCAGAGGGATGAATCAAGGTGTATGTGAAATACAAGGGGATGTGGCACAAGTTGGACATATGGAACAGAGGGAAGGTGACAGACTTAGAGTAATAGAAACAAGTTACTTAAGTTATAAGAATTAGTTATAGTAAGCCTAAGCTAGGACCAAACTTTCATAATAAGTCCCTGTGTCATTATCTTGAAACATTATCAGCCAATTACTCCAATCGAGGTAACCCATTCCCAATACTGGGCATTTTATTTGTTGGTCTGTAGTGTCCAATAGGAGCCTGGTTTCCCCGTTATAGAGTAACTCCACTTGATATCACTTTACATGTATATATATTTCCAGTTTAGGAGGCTTCTGAAGTAGTAGTTTTTCTTGTAACTATTTCAGAAGAACTTTAATATTATCTCTTCCTGTAGTTCCCCTCTAACTTCCCCTTCCATCCTAACCTTATTTAACCCGTTTCATTATTCTTTTTCCCTTTTATATACCAGATGGTAACAAATGCTGAATAGGCTGTGAAGTCATGGGGAATCCTTATCCACTGCTAGCGAGCTGTGAATTTATGTAATTACTATGGAAATCAGTGTAGAAGCATCCAGAAACCCCAGAGTAGAACTACCATATGAGCCATCTCTATCACTCCTGGGCATATACACAAAGAAACACTTACCCTACTTCACAGGTACATACATGTTCATTGCTGCTCTGTTCACAATAGCTAAGAAATAGTTTCTGCGTGGATGCCCATCAATTGATGAATAAATAATAAAAATGTGGTACATAGGCACTGTGAAAATTTTAAACTGTAAATAAGAAAGGAATTATGGAACTTGAAGGTAAATAGATGAAACTGGAAACCAATTGTATTTAATGATGTCCTTGGTTCCCTTATTGGATTATTTTAAGATTGGAGGCACAGTGAGAAATCCAAAAGAAAGGAACCAGTTTAGTGATACAATACCAAACTATGGGTGATATATCTGACTAACAGAAGAACAAAATACCTAAAAGACAAAACTGTAATTAGTTACTGAAGAAAAATTGTTTTCTTTGTGAGGTGTATCTCAATTTCTCCCAAGCCATTCAAGAGGTTTGAAAAAAATCATTGAGTCATTAATGAATCCTCTCACTTATGAAAATGTCTATGCTAGGTGACAAATGTATGTATGTAGCTATAATATCTATTATATATACTTTACAAAGGAGATATTCAGGTCTCTAATAAGATTTGAACACCAGGGGCACTTTGCCATGCCACTAACATATCTTGCATATAACACAGTTGGGATCTTATCACCATCTCAGGAGTCACAGAATTAAGAAATGAAAATCCTTAAAGAATTTAATAAAACTTTGTTTTATGGAGAAAACTAAAATTTAAAAGTGACTTTTGAAGTCAAGATGTTTCCAAGTCATTAGCATGCTTAGTGCTCGGATATGAATTTTTCAGTGTCAACTCAAAAGCAAGCAAGAAATATATCCCTCTTAACAAAAAAAAAAAAAAAAAAAAAAATAGAACAAACAAACATGAAGTCACATCTATAACACATGAAAGACTCATGTCCTGAGATGAACTACAGGATTAAAGTTAGATATAAAGGATGGGTGTTGGGCTTAGAGAGCAGTCCAAAGCCAATCAGGGCAACACTGTGACAGAATATTAGGCCTGATGAGGAGCAGACCCAAGCCAGTATTTCACAGTGAATGCTCACTGTCTCGAAGCTGAAGCTAGGATGAGAGTCGATGACCAAGGTTCACTTAGACTGCTTTTTTATACAATGCAGGGCATCTGCCCAGGATGGCACCACCTACAGTGGTGCTAATCAAGGAAATGTCCCAGACTTGTCTCCAGACAATCTCATGGAGATATTTTCTCAATTCAGATTCCCTCTTCCCAGAAGGATTTTAGCCTGTGTTGACAGAAAACAAAACAAACAAAAAACATACAAACATGCACATCTCCCCAAAGGGAACAAATGGGTAATGGAGAAACTCCAATGATGGATGTGCATTAAGGTGAGTCTACTAAACACTTCCCACCAGCCCCCTTTGCTGCCTTCAAGAACCTGTCACCCTGTGGCGCCCACTGACCTGTCTCTGAAGACTGCCTCTTCCAGAAATGCACATCAGTGAAATATATTTATATTTGACTTTGTTAGTATATTTTAGAGCTTGTATTCATAAATAGCTTATCAAATGTGCCTTTTACAATGCTGTATTAAAGTGTTAATTTTTACATGATGGTGTAACTGGAAAATGGAATAAAGATGTTCCCATTTTGAATTTTAAAGCATAGTAAAATAAAAAATACAAAACAAAACAAAAAACCCCTTGGGCCATTAATGGTCGAAAATAGACTATCAAGGTCTTCAGTACTATTAGGAACCAGAAAACTGAAAACTACAAATACATTACATTTGTCAGACATTTTCAGAACAGTATTTCAACTCAGAAAAAAAAAAGTAACTACTTCGTTTTTTCTACTTTCAGGACCATAATAATCAAACTAGATAAAAAGAAAAATTATAGGCACTTAAAATATTTTCAGTGAATAGTTTTGTCATTTTTTAATTCTGTGTGAATTAAACAAGTTTGAAACGACTTTTGACATGTACTTTTTTTTTTAACACTGCAAGCTTTCTGAAGATTTAATGTTAACTTCAGAAATAGACCATATTTATTTACCACAAGGCAAGCCTAATTAGTTAAGCTCCCAAAAATGCAATACCTGATTTTCAGAACCTGATGTGCTTAAGAAAGTGTTTGTGCTTTTCAATTAGAACAGCTCTGTGTTTTAATTGGTCCTCATTTGAGTAAGTAATCATTTTAATGTATTTGCACAAACACAGGACATTGTGCTCCATCAGCTGATGATGTTCTCATTAACTGGAGTGGGACTTGAGGCACAAGGCCAGGGGAATTATTTCTACCTGTGATGCAAAAGCCACAATCTTGCCACCAAATCTCATGCTTCAGGGTTTTTTTTTTTTTTCTCTTCCTTCCTTCCTTTCTTCCTTCCTTCCTTTCTTCCTTCCTTTCTTTCTTTCTTTCTTTCTTTCTTTCTTTCTTTCTTTCTTTCTTTCTTTCTTTCTTCCTTCCTTCCTTCCTTTCTTTCTTCCTTTCTCTCTCTCTCTTTCTTTTCTTTCTTTCTTTCTTTTCTTTCCTTTTTGTAACTATTCAGAATCATTTGTTTAATTATACTTTTGACTAAGGACTCTTTCAACCCATAAATGTCAGTAATTTAGTAACAAATTTCAATTTCCCTATTTTTAAGGGTTTAATGAGTAAAGCAACAGCTTAAAATCCAAGTAATAGAAACGCAGTTCAAGTCTAGCTCTTGCACCTGGTTTGGTGCTGAATAAGGGCAATCCATGGACAGCAGAACAGAAGTAACTGCCTAGACCAGAGACATGAGATTGGGTTTTATTTAGGCAGCTTGAAAATATACAGGAATGTGAGGGGATAAGCTAAGGACAGACTATTCTCATCTACCCATAAAAAGCATCACGAGACAACTCTTCCTTATGCCAACAATATCTTGTTATTCCTAAGCCATCACAAACACAATCCTAAATAAACTTCAAAGAGAATGAAAATGCTTGTTAATTAATATAAATATGGAGGGTACTTATGAGAAAGTACTTTTGTTTTTTGCTTTTGATAGTAAATGTTTTATTTCTGAAATTTGGGTTTTAAAACAAGCATGCACTGAGATAAAACTGCTTGAGAAATTAAGCTTTTATTTCTAAAAATTCCTGGGGTTTTATAAAAATGGATTTGTTTTGACATTTCAGTGAACACTAGGCAAAACCAGGTTGAATGTGAGGCATTGCTTGAGTAGACTTGTTTGCTGTATTTGAATGGACAGAAGCATCTCCAAATATGGTCTCAATCTTTGTTACTTTGCTACTGACTCAGTATCCTTGAGAATACATAATGTCTATAGCTCCTCTTTTGTTCAAAGGTCTAAATGTTTTTATTTATATAGGGGAAGATGACATCATTTCAGAACTGAAGGTGTCTTTCTGAGAAGGCACTGTACTGTTAAGATAACTGAATTTTTAAAGATAATGGACTGGGGTGATTTAGATAAGACTGGCCTTAACACAGGTCCATGTTTGAATGCATAGTCCCCAGTGGAACTGTTTAGAAAGGATAAGCAAATGTGCCCTTGTTAGAGGTGTGTCACTGGGGTTGGGTTTTGAGGTTTCAGAAGCCCATGGCAGCAGGCAGCTAAGTAAGTACACAAATAAGGATATAAGTTCTCAGGTTGTGCTCCAGGAGCCATGCCTGCCTGCCTGCTGCCATGCTCCCTTTTGTAATGGTCATGGACATTAACCCTCTGCAACTGTAAGCCTCCAACAAACTCTTTCTCCCATAAGTTGCCTTGGTCTTGGTACTCTGTCACAGTAACAGGACAGTACGACAAAGACTTTACTTGGCTTTGGAGCATATTTGAGTACAACTATAACTGACGTTTAAGATTAAGAATACATAATTAGAAAATGCCAATTATATGTTATTTTCAGTATGCCCAAACTCATCATTAGAAACATTCTTCAAAAATCTTCTACTACATTCATCTACATATGAATTTGATGAGTCTTTTAAAATTTAAGAATTTATAACCAGGAGTGGTGGTGCAGGCCTGTTACCCTTCATGAAAGAAAGAAGACAGAAAAAAAATACAAAACTAAAAACAACTTTAAAGTCCCATCTTCTGCCAGTATAGCACCTAGCCCTGTCCCATTGTGTAATCTGACAACAGTACCTTTTCACTCATTTCCTTCATTTTATTCTACCTGACACATCTGATAGTTTTCTAAGCATTGCTTATTTCATCTAACACAATGAACTCCAGTTCTGTCCATTTACTCACAAATAATATGATTTCATTGATATCAACATTCCTAAATATAAATGCACAAAAATGTTATTATGAAACTCATTTTGTAGATTTGTTGATTTTTAAAAGATGAGCAAACTTTGTGTCAGCACATGAAGAATGAAGTTTGTTGAAACAGAATTATAGCAAAGATGTAAAATATGACCTTATACCATAGGCATAATTAACCAACCATGTGTAAAATATGACTTTGGAATGCACATAGGTATACATGAATCGCTCAGTAGTGCAGACTTACCATTCGAGTCACTAAAGACCAAGAGTAAAGTGTGAAATGTGTCAATTTGTTGTTCTCATAGTGCTTTTCAATTATTCAAATGGTGAACATAGGCTATGCTAAGTGCTCAATGAAGACTGTCACACAAGACTTCTGAGACATTCTATATCAGATTTCAACATATCCATACACTTGGTTACATTAGGCTGCTTTTCACTTGGAGTTTCATCAGAAAGTGCTATACATACTTAATGAGCTAAGCAAATTCTTAAACCATGTATCAGATACAATTCCACTATGTAGCCATCTTTATAGAAAAAATAATCAAATGTTAAATGTCTTATCTTGGTAACTGCTTAGTTGAGCACAGGAATAAATTGTATGCCAGTAGCACACAAGTACATTTAAATAAAACACACCCAAACCCACCACAGAACCATAAATACTGATTTAAATAAAAAGATTTTGATGTATATGGGGAATTAGGCAACAGTGGGTTAAATATAACCAAGTAAGAGATAATTTCTAAAGCATATTAACAGAAGACATTCACCAATTCGCCTCAATAAGAACTATGTAAAATGAATTGAGAACGACAGTATGAGGAGTTAAAAGGTCAGCCTGGACTGCAAGAAATCCTGTCTCAACAGTCACTCTCCAAAAGCAAACAAAGAACCAGAGAAGGGGGACGGGACTATAAAAAGACAGGAGATATGTTTCAAAAGTGAGTGGCTGAGTGTAAAACTGTGTGTGCTGAAACTCAACATCAGTATCTAAACCCAGACTATCAGTAATAAAAGAAGAACACGTGAGGCTCCCTTTCTATTTGACAACTTACTCTAAAATAAAGCACTGATACACTAGATTAGCATTTTCTTTTGGCTGCTGGCCTCCTATTATAAAAAAGACCAAACTTTATTTCCCATCCCATCCTTGCTCATAACTACTATAGAATACTGTCCAGAACCTGAGATGTTAAAGCCCGGAGTCCACACAGATGATAGATAGGAATTCCCCAGATTCTCTCATCAGACGGTGTAATGACACAAACCAAGTGAGTTTAACATTAGGAACTAACTAACACGGTCAATAGAAGGAAACTGTTTTTTACTTCCTTTTTACTTCATGTTTGTGTGGTTCTAGACTAGATGACTTCCATTTTGAAAACTTGGTTTAAATCAGGAGTCAAAATCAAACCCTAATGAAAACAAGACAGGAACAGTAATTTAGTAAAAATAACTCAACAGCAAAGTTAATTGGGAAAAATTTAATAAGCATCAAATTCACTATACATTGATAACTGCAATAATGAAATTGTGAAATTTTAAATATTTTTTTCTCAAAAAAAAAAAAAAAAAAAAAAAAGGTTAGTGATTTCTTCTTTCTGGGACGTGTGGGCAGAACTATGCATCATGTGGCCAATCCAGAGTAGCTGACACTAAAGTCTAATCAGCCGTTCACATTTCATCTCCACGAGATAGACTGTGAACTGCTTGTATCTCTGACTTTCAGCACAGATCTCTTGAGACAATTTATAGGAATGTCAAATGTTTGAAGTGCAAACTCAGAAAGCTCTGCTTTGGGATTTTGCTTTGTTTAGCTTTATTTATTTCAGTGCACTTAAGGACAGAGCAAGTATTTTCTTTCCTAATTCACTGAAAAAAATATTTCTGCAATAAGACTTGTTTCTTCTTTACTGTAACTGGGTTGTTCTTGAGAAAGATTATCAGCTGTGTGGTCGGTTTCCCAGTTGGTAAAAATATATCAAAAACATCATAATATTATTTGTAAGCACAAGAATTGTCTGTCAAATGCTGCAGGATCAGGAAAGAAACTGTACTTCTTAGCTGTATAACAACAACACACAGAACGAGTCAGTCATCTGCAGGTGACTCCACACAACGTTCAACTGTCCTGTACAAACAAACGGATGAACGAAAGGCTCATCTACTTCTGCTGCTTCCAGGCTACTGGTAATCGGCATGAGCTGCACTGCAGTAGTTTGCTGGTCCATTTAAGAGTCCGAGGTCCTTTTTGTGAATTCATCCCAGACATATCAGTTTAAAAGACGGAAATCAGGGCAAAGACTCCATACAATAAAGCACAAGGGTATGCCACTAAAAGTTGCTGTCCATCCATGGCTAATGCAGAAATAAAAATTTTGGAAGCAGAAAAACTACACCAGCCAATAATTGTTGCAGTGAGAAGAATTCCTACCATTCCTCTGCAGCAGGGGGAGAAAAAAAGAGAAAAATGAGTAAGATTAAGATTGGATATTGGAAACCAAACCAAAGGAAAACCATACCCTATTCTGAAACGAGGGGGTTTTTATGCATTGTCTTGCAGAAGAAAGCACACGTGCAGTGCCACACCACATACATTTGTGGAAACTCCAAGGTTTAGCCCGACTGTACAGCACTAGGTAAGCCTCAAGACATTTTAAATCCACTTACATGTGCAGAAATAAGACTATTTTATCAAACTCAGAGATGTGCTTGCACAGTGACTTCTAGAATGCTCACCCATTTAATGTGAACAGTGTAATCATTATCTGCTTCCCGCCTTTGCCACTACTGGCACTAGGGCCGGCTCCCTTTGCTAGGGTGGGTGCTCTGCATGGTTAGCTGTGCAATAGCTTTCAGGGCCTCCCTCCACTCATAATACATAATACATAAAGCATTCCCTTTCTCCACTACTACATATGTGTTTACTAATCATGTTTTCAAGAAGCCCAACTGGTTCCAGATTGACATAAGAATGCCAAGGAGGCTAAACATTATTGTAACAAGAATGAACTGAACTTTTCCATGTGTTATTTAATGTTCACAACTATTCACTTCATTATCTCTATAGCACCAGTAAACACAAAACTAGTTACTCTTGATCAAAGGTAAATCTGAGATCATATAGAAGAGTTCAAATCTCATTTTCACTTTCTTTGTTTATCACCCAAAACACACATAGCAGAGTTGAAATCTATATGAGGCCCAATAGATAAGTTTGCTGGACCAAGGTTTTATCTCAAACTGAAGGTGAAGTAAACCCTACTATAGAGAACTGACCAACTATATCTCAGTTTAAGATCAGTACTTACTGTAAAGAAAATACCACTGCAAAGCTGGACAGAAGGATCATGGGAAGAAGACAATACCCCAGGACACTTGCCACACAACCAAATGAGACACCTGTCATACTCATTAAATTTAACAAACAAAACATTCCTAAACATCCAATTGCACTGATCCCATAGACATAGCCAAACTGGATTTTGCCAGCCTACGAGAAAAGAAAAGAAAATAGGTCAGAATAAGAAGTGTTACTGGGGCTTCATTTCACATTAAATGACACATGCATAAAATACTCTATTCACAGGCATCAGAGTCTACATAGGTACATTGGAAGGAGACAAAGCAGACAGGCTCCACACTCTTCTATTTTAATTTAAAAAAAAAATGTTCTCAGAATATATTCTGAGTACACATACTTTTTCTCTTTTCCAATCCTCCAAGATCCCCCCACACTACTTAATACCCTTTTTTTTTTAATCTCTTTAAAACAAACACAAATATACAACACATACAAACACATAAACTCACGAAACCACAAAATTAGAAACTAAACTATCAAGCAAAAGATCAATAGCAAAATAAAATAAAACAAACTAACAAACAAAAAATGCCCAAGTAAAGCTGTATGAGACAAAGTCCTCTGAAATGCTGAGATTATAGGCATAAGACTCCATGCTCAGCTGCCTGTTTTTTCCTCAAAACAAACTGGGTGTGGTGGCATATCAAAACAAGCCTGTTAAGACTAGTGGGCAACAAAAGGTTATGATCCACCAAATGGATGAGAAGGACTAAGCTGTCAGGTCAAGTCGAGGACTGTGTCTAAGCCCAAGTCTTCTAGTACAGATATCATTTTCTATCAATTACATTATTTATCTCTTGTCATTCAGATTAAGTGAAAACAAATAGCAACGTTTTCTTTCAATATACTTTAATATTCGGGGGAACCGAGAGGTAGAGATAAAAACTTGCCATTCTTTAATATTTTCATTCATTAGAAGTTAAAATGTACAGGAAAGTCATAAAATAAATACTGATCAAGTGCCAGACATTTGCCATGGCTAATTTTAAATCTGGGACAGCCTAGAATCAACGAGCTGCAGTCTACTCAGATTTGCCTGTGGCCATGTCTGTGGGGGACCACCTTGAATACACTGACATGGGAAGAAGAGTGTCCTTAAAGGCAGTTGACACTAGTCCCTGGTCCCTGTGTTTGTGCTCTGACTATGTAGAAACGGAAAGCCGAGTGATGGGCAGGGAGGCATCTATTTCTGTCTGCTCAGGACTGTGATGGAAGAGACTATCTGAAGTCCCTGACACCTGGTCATTCAGGCAATGATGGGACAGACAGTAACCGGAACTGAGCTAATATAACCACTTCTCCTTTAGGGTCCCCCAGCCCTAAGTCCTCTTGGTATTTTACCACAGAACATAAACCAAACTAGGCCAAGATTACATAAATAAAACCACTATCTCTATTTTTTTTTTTTAAAGTACAAAACATATTAGTCAGCTTCTTAAAAATAAGAAATTCTGATGTTTACCTTTTCTTATTTTCCCCTAATAATTGGACTACTTCTTACAAGGATTTTTTTTGTTTTTTCCTTTCCTGAAATATTATCTCAATATGCAACCTAGGCTGGCCTAGAATTCACAATCTTCTTGCTAGTCTCTCAAGGCTCTGATTGCACCTGTGTTCTGTCTTCTAAACTTGGCTCAAAAAGAAAGTTTTTACATATATTGCCCAATACTTAACTACTGACAATAAGGAGTTGGTATAAATTCTAAAATCTATCAAAGATTGAGGTTCCAAATGTCTTCTGATAGAATAATTAGAATTCATCAGTATTACCAGTAACAGTGTGGCTCCAAAGGCAAGGCAGAACACCACAGGCCCTGCCAGGTCCGTCTCGTTCATAATGCTGCCGTCAGCTACTCTCAGGGGGTGCAGCACCGTTAGTGTTTTTTGCCAGATGTGATCAAAATTGATACCCAACTCTTAAGATAAAAAAAAAAAAAAAAAAAGGCAGTCAGTTAGAATTTGTGATATGCCATTAACAGTTACAGAAATTTACCTAAAATGTTTACACTTGAAAGCCTAGAAACTTGAAACTCCTCAGAATCAAAGACAAATAGCTACTTCTTCCATCTTAAAATCGTTTTCAGCACTGGTTATTCTTGTTACAAATTTTAGGATCTTCTATGTTTTCTAGGATCAGTGCTGGAACAGGACATAACGCTAAACACATAGGAACAAAGAAGGTACAGCAATGGTCAATTGCACTTTACTATTCTCTGGACCGTTCTACACGCTGCTGATTTTGCTGATGCCTAACTTCTGCTTTAGAAAGGGTATGGGCATGCTGAAACAGACACATTCTACCTCATACTCACAGAACAAGAGCATGTGGACATGGCAAACAAAAGGGATTCTTTACTTGGGGCTGCAGGAATACCCAGGTACCCCATGAAATTACATATAATTATGGCTCTAGGCATCTGTGTTCGTATTTCTGTAATTTGAGAATCACCATGTTTTTATGCATTCAACAGTTATGCTGGTTTATTTCCATAGAACTATAAATACCATGCTAACTACTTTCATAACTTCCATGGGCAGAATGTAATTAACAATCTGAAATAATAGCCGATACTCACAATGTCATATTAAATATTACTTCTTCAAAGAAATGGTCCCTTTTGGCCCAATATAAACTCTCTTCTAAATAAGTTACTGACTAAAGGGTATCTACTGTTTTTTCATAAGAAAGGACATCTCCAATTCAGGCTTTGTTCACTAACCGGCTGGAGACTAGAGCATATGATGAGCACCTCTAGTCTCAAAATCCATAATCTGAAATGCTCTAAAATTCAAAGCTTTGAGTACCAAGGTAATGTTTACGATGTTCACAAATACTCACAAATGCTATAATTCTAGCATTTGTGAGGTTGAGGTCAGAGAACTGCTACAAGTTTTTGGTCAGCCTGGATTTCACAGCAAAATCCTGTCTAAGGGAAAAACAAAGCAAGGGGTAGCATTTCAGACTTTCCAATTAAGGGTGCCAAACCAGTGACGTTGACAGACATCCTAGAAAATTCAAACTACTTGAACATGGGAAATATTTCTGGCCTCATGCTTTTCAGACAGGGTCTTCAACCTGTACCAATTGCATCCTACCTTCTAACAAAGGAGGCTCCTCCTCAAAGCTGTCTCCATAGTATGGCTGAGATGTAGTTGGAGGATAGGCCTGAGTTGGTTGGTAAATCTGCCCTGTGTATGCCTGCTGTGCCTGCATCATGTCTGGAGGAACAAATCGGCCTTGCTGCGAGTAGTCATAGCCAGCATACTGCCTGTGCATCAGAAGAGAACTTTAAGTTTTACTCTCAGTATTTTAACCAATTATTGACAGTTATTATGTTCAGGGTCTTTTTTTTTTTTGACAGCTAAGGAATGCTTAATCATTTCTAAATCC
The DNA here is from genome assembly GCA_030556225.1 of Cricetiscus sungorus. Classification (NCBI taxonomy): domain Eukaryota; kingdom Metazoa; phylum Chordata; class Mammalia; order Rodentia; family Cricetidae; genus Cricetiscus; species Cricetiscus sungorus. Next base: position 121,180,331 of record JANBXA010000651.1, on the reverse strand, counting down.
CTTTCTAGGACATCCACAAAAAAAAAAAAAAAAAAAAAAACCATGACTGACAGGCTGACAATCCACAATGAGAAGGATGTTCTCACAGAGAATCCTCCTATTACTGCCAGCATTTATGCCAGCACACATGCAGATAAACTATCACACTTTTGAACAACAGGGTATCAACAAACACAAGTCACGGTTATTATCTTCCCCTCCTAGTGACACAGAAAGGATGTTACAATAAACTACTCTGAAATAAATGCATGCCGCAGATGATAAATGAAGGTTTGGGATGATAGACTTAACTGTATTTTTCATAATTTGGATACACACACACACACACACACACACACACACACAACCATTATTCTTTCCTACACTTCATAGCATGGTAGTTTGTAAACGAGAGGACCTGTCAAGAGAACATCAATTTTAAGCATGTCCTCTGTAAAAGCTTTCTGAGTATAACAAAAAGTTATGTTCCTAGGCCTCTTATGTTTAAAGTTTCAGTGAATGGCCACCTACTACCTTCCTGGATTTACACCAAACCCCATGTCTTCAGGAAGAACACTATACTGTACCTTGGCATTTTAGTGACTAGGAGGGAACACAACTGCACAAAAGCCCTGTCCATAAATACCTGTCTCACTGTATGTCCAGTGTTCCAGTGGACTAATCTTATTATATACTGAGTAGTGTGAAATTAAAATAATTATTTTGAAGATATTTTAAATCAAAGCCCTAGAAATATTTAGCCTACTTTTTTTTGATTTCCTGATTTTTGTGTGAAAAATGCAAAAATGTAATGATAACTATTATATTAAGATTTTTTAAAAAACTAATTTTAAATTGTCTTAAATTTAAAAAATTAAAGCAATGGTAAATAATCTGCTATCCAAAGTTGTTTTTAGAGATTTTAATAGTACATACAATGTATACTTACAAACTATTCAGTTTTGCCATTCAATATGAGATTTGTTGCTGTATTATCACAATAGCAAAAGGCAGAAAATTATGCACCTGCTAAGAATGAAGTGTCTTTATGTATAACAAGAAATAATAATGAAAAAATTAACATTGAAATACATTACATACTTTATGGAAAATAAACACACTTTTATAACTTAGACTATTTCCAGAGTATACATGAGAAACTTCTAACCATAGCAGAAACCTGGAACTAGCGAGATGCAGAGTACTGAATTTTCATATAGACTTTTGTATTTTTAAATATGTCAGGCAACATTTATTTAATTTGTTGAAGTTATCTGGGGACACAATACTGACCTGCTGGCAAGCTATGCCCACTATGCAAAAGTGACATAATGGTTACAGGAATAACTACTTTCTGATTGGATGTGTGGCCTGCTCCACAGGAAGGATTTCATATCTGGTACCATAAAGTTGGTCAAAAGCCCGTGACTAGGGAGATCATAGGCCATAGGGGGACCCTATTATTGTTCTTTTGCTAAATGGCCATATAAAAACGACATTCTGAATATTTATGCTTATACCCACAGACTGGTGCCTGCTCTCAGTTTTGGTCTGCAGTGAGTAGCAATTAATCAGAGACTCAGGCAGGACTAGTACAAATACAAATACCAAGTACAAATAGCACAGTGTTCAGCTGTGGACAAGCCGCCTGTATCAATCTCCCACTACTCAAGACTCAGAACTTAGAAAGATATATGACCAGAAAATGGGAGGAATCTGTGAAATGGTGACTTGTGGATGATGGGGCCCGGCTGCTGGTCACAGAAGCTGATGGTCGCTGTGGTTACCTGAACAAGCCTACACAAGATCAATGCCATCAAAAATTGTACCATGGAAAGAGGAAGGGCCCCTATGGCCCCACCCTTTTAGGAAAGCTGTTGGCAGCTGCTGAGGACACAGCCACCAGGCAAGTAAGGTACTCATGACCCAGTCAGTAGATGGCCACAAACCCATGTGCATAAGGCAGTAGTAATCAGACTCAGGAGGTTATTCATATCCATAAAAAAAGAGGCTATGAAGTAGGGAGGGAAATGGCTAGAAGGAATGAGGAGCTAGAGAACGGTAGTGGTAAATTGTTATGATCAATACACACTGCATAAACAACAAAATTTCAAAGAATAAAAATACTAAAATTTAAAAATCATTGGCTAATTCTAGAAGGAGTTATTGTAATAAGGAAGTGTGTGTGTGTGTGTGTGTGTGTGTGTGTGTGTGTGTGTGTGTGTGTGTGTGTTTGGTTTTTTGAGACAGGGTTTGTCTATATTGCTTTGAGACTATCCTGGAACTAGGTCTGTAGATCAGGATGGCCTCAAACTCACAGAGATCCATCTATCTCTGCCTCCGGAGTGCTGGAATTAAAGGCGTGCACCACCATCGCCCAGCAAGGAAGTATATTTTAACTACTGCAAACGTCCTAAACACACTTTTTCCACGTTATTATGTTCAAACCACTGTTTAATGTGAACTGTCTCATATTAACTACAAGCCTATGAAATGAGTCTACTATTATCCCCAATACTGAGATATATAAACTGAAATTTGTGTTAAAATTATTTGACACTGTGATTCAAAAATCCTTCTTTACACAAATTACTTCAAGATTACATCTGTACCTGCAGTTTCCCAGCTTTTCTGGAATGACAACATGCTGCTTTCTTCTTAGGTGCACACCCATTCACAAGAATGGCCTTTTTTTTTTCAATCAGGATGAGCTAGCTGAGCAAGGATAGTAATTTTCTTTTCATGATTTAGCATAATATGCTGACATATTGATTTGTTAGCATCTATCAGAGTCCATGATATCATAAAAACTTATCCATACAGAGGTTTCTACAAGCTGATTAAACAGACTGTAGTTTATTCTTGGGGGAGGGGAGGGAATACAAAAGAAAACCAGAGAGAACAGTAGAGCTACTGGTTATAAAATGCTTAAGTCTTAAAAATTCCTTACAGTCTTAAAATCTACCAGAAACCAAAAGTATTTTAGGAATTATTTACTATCAAGGAAATTAGATGTTTAAAATGTTTATTAATTCGGCTGGGTGGTGGCACATGCCTTTAAGAAGCAGGACAGAAGGATATATCCTTATGTTCAAGGCCCACAAAGCAAGTTCCAAGACAGCCATGACTGTCACACAGAGAAACCCTTTCTCATAAAGAACCAAAAATTATTAATTCACTTAAAGTAACATTAAATACATTACACTTCAGAATAAAATATCTCTGGGTGATCTGGAGCTCACTATGTATACCAGGCTGGCTTCAAACTCAGAGAAATCCACCTGCCTCTTGAGACTACAGCTATACACCAATATACCTGATCAAAAATATTTTTAATGCTACATTTAAACTCAAAACAATACAGTAGTTTTGAAAATGCAATTTGCAACACAGAACTTGAAACAGCATCAATGAACTTTTTATGTGTAGTTACATTAAAATACATTGATTTGTCTTGCACTTTGAATGGGTGGTGTTTCTCATATAATTTTGTAAATTACTGGCCACTTAAAAATATTATATATAATATTACATCTTTCAAATATTGATGTATCACATTTGTTAAAAACTATCCTCAATTTCATCAGAAAACAACAAACAAAAAGTTTGACTGCTAGAAAGTTATTGATGATAAATACAAGTTTTCTAACATTCTCATTTTGTCTAAAAACTTGAGACTGACCACTGGTGACAAGTACTAGCAGCTGTTCTTCACTTGCTAATTTTTGAAAAATTATCAGTGAAATTCTAAATTCTGAGAAAACACAGTGTGTCTGTTGTTTCAAATAAATATAGTCTTCATAAAAAGCAAGTAGTTGAGCAAGCAAATTAAGCAGCCTATGCATCTTCCTGGAGACAATGTAATTTCAGTATGAAGAGAAGTGCTGTGACACAGAATACTAAAGAGATGTGTACTAAGGGAACAGGACTGAACAATGATCACGAGTCTTCTTGTTTCATTGGGTGAATCCTTAAATGAAACTGCCTCTTTCCACCTTCCCAAGTATACGGTGATGACAATCACAACATTAGTTTCGTGATTCAGATTCAGGTACCAACAGTTTTACAAACTTTACTTTGCAATATGAGTGCAACTGTTAATATATTTGAATGGCACAAAATGCTTTACTATTGTTATTAAAACTATTTCTGAATATAGAAGATCTCTAAAAAGTGTCTGAAAAATCCTGTAGACTCTGGAGCTCACAGTGAGGACCACTGATTACAAACTAGGTTACAAACTGCAAGCAATACCACTCCAAAGGTGGGACTGTCATTCCATCTTCCAAATGCAGTGTGAAAGACAACACTGTGGCACTTATTGCATCCCCATCCTGCCAGGACCTGTTCTGAACTATTTGAGTCACTGCTGATTGCAAACCAAACTGTTATGGCGTGCATTGTTTTTACAGCAACACTTTCACAGCAGGCAAAGCAGCATATGCTACAACAACACTGTCATAAGCTCTGCATACCAACAGCACAGATAAAACCTCTTAACTTAGGTTGTCTACTTACATTCATAAAAATGTTTCATAAAGATAAGTTAAAGGCAAAAATATAACTGCTCTCACTTTTAAAAAATAAGTGACTGATATGACTATATATATTTTAGGGTGGGATCTACCCATATGACATGGTGAAATACTAGTAAGAGGAACCCATAAAATGTCCAAGCTAACCTCATATGGCAACTGTAGAACTGCAGCAAGACTAATAAGTCAAACTCTAAGGCAATCCAGCTAGTATGTTATCTGAACCTAGATTTTCCCTAACAACTAATGTTATCACTGACTCCTGTTAACAAGTTAGTGAAGCAAATAGAACACGAGTTGGTAAGCTGAAATAATATTTAAAATATAATTAGGTGGCAGATCTATTTGCAGGCACATATAGAAAAGCAAATGAATCTAAGTTTTTAAGAAAGCATTAAAAACTCTCATGTACTGTTGCTTCTGCACCGTATCTTTCGTTTTTTCAAGCGTAACTCATAAGCCTGTATGTGCTAGCTGACAGCTATGGTTATGAAAACATCTCCATTGGTATGAAGCACTGCTTTCTGCCATAGGAGCTGGTGGGGATGCAAGCAGAATACTCAACAACAGGGTATCCCTTGTTGTGGAAAAGCAACATTAGATAGTTGTTGAGTGTAACAAGAGGTCAAGGCAGATTTAAGTTACAAAAACACAGCCAGCACACAAAACTGGAAAGAGAATAACTTGCAAAACTGCACTCTAAATGGAAAACTTCTCATAAGTCTAAAGATAAAAGGTTTTTTGGTCAAAAAAGGCCGACATTCAGTCAGGGTCTTCAAGGTTCTGCTCTTTAGGGGTCTCCCAGGTGGATTCTGATCAAACTTACATTCATTTGCTCTCAAGTACACAAAGCTCTCAGTAAAAATACTTTATTTTGATAAATGAACGGGAATTTCTTGGTGCGATTTTTTCTAATTCTGCCCAATTAACCCATTTGGAAAAAAATAACTGGCATATAGTTGAGAATTTAACAGAAAGAATAATCCTAATTTATAAAGGGTATTTTCTATATATTCAGTTCATTCAACAGGTTAAGATGGAAGGTATATACACACATGCTATCTACCTATCTATGCCTCAAATGAAGTAGTTCAAATAACCTTTGGATTATAAAAAAGACAGCCAAAATTTTCTTTGTGCTTAAAAAGTTTAGGTACACTTATTTACATCTACTAATATAAACACAGTCTAGTAGTGCCTATATCTCATGGATTGACTGGACTCGTAGCTCTCTTGTGCTGATATCCCAGAACAGTCTTTATGAAATCTGATACACAGATGTACACAAACTATATAAGGTTATATGCACATTTATATGGGTATTTTTGAGTATATCCATGTATTTCTTCTGTACAGCAAACATTCCTGTAACTGTTGTAAGATTCTCAGAAAGATGTAAGACCATCTGAAAGCGGGTAAGCACAAGAAACTCCTTCATTCAAGAGGCAGACCAGTAAGATTTATGTCATCCATCAAAGGGACTAAGGGCATGTCCAGAAGACTAGAAAAGACAAGCTGAAAACCTTCAAAAGTACCCTAACACCAGATACTAGAGATAACTGTAGGTTAACAGTTCAGAACCTGAAGTCTTTGAATTCTCTCCTACAACCATTACTTCTGGCACTAACCATAATACCTCCATACGAGGAGTAATAAAAATGATTATCAACTGCCCCATCAAAGTCACCTGATGACTCACAGTATGGAGCTTACCCTGTTACCCTGTGTCACAGAACTCTTTCAATAGCTGTTGATAAAGTTTTAAAGTCATACTGACTCACCAAATAAGCTATCAAAAGACCATTTATTTATTTATTTTTAATTTATGTTTTACATTCCAACCTCAGTCCCACCTCTTATCTGCTCCTCAGAGAGGGTAAGGCCTCACCTAGGAAGTCTACTAAGTCTGTCTCATCATCTCACTGAGGCAGGACCACCCCTCCCCCAACCTAGGCTGAGCAAGGCATCTCTCCAAACAGAATGGGCTCCACAAAGTCAGTTTGTGCATTAGAGTTAGGTCTTGGAACCCCTGCCAGAGGCCTTATATATGGTTCCGGATGCACCAGTGTCACCCATATTAAAGGAGTCTAGTTTGGTCTTGGAACCCCTGCCAGAGGCCTTATATATGGTTCCGGATGCACCAGTGTCACCCATATTAAAGGAGTCTAGTTTGGTCTTTTGTCAGAACTGAGTCAGTGATCTCTCACTAGCTCGGGTCATCTGATTCTGTAATTTTTAGTGAATAGACAGCCTTATATTCTAAATCTAATCAAAACCAAGTATCACATCTCTCCAGACAAAAAAAAGGGGGGGGCAATAAATCACATTCCTGAATAGGAAGGAACAAGTTCACATATTCATATTTAAAAGGCAGAACCAGACACTCTGAATACATTCACCCGTTAACTATATATAGACTAAGTAAGTTGCCAAAACTGAAAAGTTACTTGCTGTAGGGCCCTCCACTTCCTCCGTAGTCATAGGACTGCTGAGATTGCTCGTCGATGCTGTAACTTGTTTGGTAGAAACCGCTGTTTAAGTTATCAAAGCCTGACATTGCAACCGATCTGCAACACAAGAGAGATGGCAAACACCGTTTACACCCTCGGTCCTACTTGATTTGTCCGTGATGCTCTGCTTAAGCGAACACCCCCAGAAGGCAGAAAGCGTTTCTGTGACCTGGATCAACACCTGGAGGTGGCCCGGGGGTGGGGGTGGGGAGAGCTGAGGTCCCAGAAGACCCTTGGACACTGCGGAGCTGACAGGCCTGAGGCCGGGGGCGAGGTCCTGCGGAGGCGCCGCTTCGCCCAGATAAAAAGAGGCGGCGCAGCCCAGGGTCTCGAGAGGGAGTCGGGGGCCGAGGGGGAGACCACAGCCCGCGCCAGCAGACCAGGGAGCCGGCTCGCACGACTGCTGCCGGAAGCCGAAGGGGGTACACGGGCCGGGGACACTCACCAAACGCCCCGGCGGCGGCGGCTGCAGCTCCAGCGGCCCCTGGTAACCCCCAAACTCAGGGCCAGACCCAGCAGTAGCCCGGTTGCTACGTGTCACCGGCCAAAGAACTGCTTCCGGGGCGCGCCCGCCCGCGCAGGCGTGCTAGCGGGGTTTGCGCAGTCGGGTTTGGTTGAGCTCCCGGTTTGTTAAGTGTGTGTGACAGGTGGGGGCGGGACTTACCGATAGGCGGTCTTGATCGATTCGTCCTGTGGCGGGCCAACAGGGAACAGGAAAACTGCTTCCGGCAAGGTAAGCAGTGGAGGCTGGAGTGTCGCTGAGCGTCAGTGGCTAGTTAGGAGGCAAGATGATGGGTAGGAAGGAGGACAGAAACGCTGGTGGACTCGGGCAGCGCCTCAGAGTCTAAGATCATTCTGTGTTAGACGCTGGAAACTTAGTACCGGCACCAGTAAATACTAAGTGATACTCATTAGCAACTGTCACTGTGAGTGTATTAATAAGACAAGTGTAAAAGAATGGCCATATGGCCAGCTTTCATACTGTGTGACCTGTCCGAGGCTTGGTACTCACATTGTCTCATTTTATGTCCTTATCATTCACTGGCGTACAGAGTACATTACACACAATTGCTAATACTTAATCTAAAAAGGTGCAGTCTTGCTTATTCGGCCTAAGAAGTAATATTTATTATTTGACCAATGAGTGTGTTGGTTTACAATATTTCATAAGTAAGCTCATATTTAATTAGCTAAGATATTATAGCATTATTACATGTGCATACATATTAATATTTCTGTGTATGTGTTAAAGTCCACCACGAATGGTGTATCTCCGTTACACGAACTATTTCCCAAATTCTCAGAAAGAAATGTTTAAAAATATAAAAGGGCATATGAAGAGCTGTTTTAAAGAATGTTGATGCATGAGCCACAGCAACTATGATACTGGCATACCCATGCTTTTGTTGTAATTTGTTTGGAAAAGATGCACTTTAATGTTGCATAGAATTCTACCTGTTTGCTCCCACAGAGCTCCCTCATTGCAGGTCTGTGTCCCAATTTGCCTTTCATGAGGCCAGCCATTCTTAGAAGGTGAAGGCATTAGGGATATGATTTTTACTTGATTGCCTCTATTAAAGGCTTCTCCTGATGTTTAAATCTCATCACGGGAATATGTACATGGCACGTGGGGAAAACAGTGAATCCATACACAGCCCCATAGTCTTACTGTATTTCTTTGCCCACACATAGACCAAGCCCTTTCCTATACACATTCTCAGATGATTTTGATTGTATCTCCACGCCCATATCCATTTGTTGTCATGATTGCCAAGAGTATTACCATATTGAGGAAATTTCAAAGAAATGGAGTCCCCAAGCTGCACTGTGGTGGTCTTGTTTGCTATTTGGTACAGAGTAAATCCGTCAATTGAGTTTAAAGGTAGTCTAATGCACACCAAAGTCAAGTGCTGAAATAAGATTTTGTCAGTTTCTCAAACAAAACGATACATTATTGAACTATAAATGAGCAAAGGCTTGCTAAAAGGAGATGCTAATGGCTAGGAATACAAGTTCTTAAGCACAGATAGTTTGGATAATTTTTTGCATTCACACTGACTTTTAAGAATGAAAATTAGAACTTTTAAAAGAGGCATGTTTTCACTTTTTATTTTTTTCCTTGGAGAGCAGAGTTATGGTAGCCTAACCATAATGCTCCTCATGTATGTGGGATTGTTGTGTTATTAAGACCACTTATTATAATACCAGCTAAACGCTTCCTTAAATGAAAATGATTTTACTTAAAAAAAAAAGCAAAGGCATTTGAAATTAAACTGATGATTTTCATTAAGGATACATTTAATTCTGGAAATAAAGAGCAAATACATTTTTGTATTTTGTTTTGCATTAAACAGTTAAGATGCATTTTACTCTTTTGCATTCCTAATTTTGCACTATCTAATGAAGGTCATAAATCCTTTACCGTCTAAGATAGTGAATTTTTTTCCCATTGGGAGGCAGTATAAACAGTTCTTGAGGCATGCTGAGATTTGATTTTAGAAAGATTAACTTAATTTAAAAGAGTATTTTTTTTTAAGGTTGATAAGCAACATTTCTTAGCCCATGAGATGACTCAGTGGGTTAAGGCAGTTGTTGCCAAGTCAGGTGACCTGAGTTCTATATCTATAATCTAAGTGGTAGAAGGAAAGAGCAGACTCTGAAAGCTGTCTCTGACCTACACACACACACACACACACACACACACACACACACACACACACACACACACACCTTGGCATGTGCCATATCTCCCCAGTACATAAAAAATAGCCTTAATTTGCTTGCATCTCAGAGTATTCTTCCTGTTAATTCCTGATTGACTTCTATACTAACATAACAACTCCTCTTCTCCCTGCCTAAAATTGAATGCCTCAATATCAAGCTCAAAATGTTGAAAGGGGCCCCAGAAATTAGCCTGAAATTGCTGAGATAGCTCTAACATTAACAAACAAACAAACAAACAAAAGACCTCTCTTCACAAAAAATCAGGACAGCAAGTGTCTCTGGAAATGACAAAATATTCTTAATTTCTCTGGCTTCACATATGGGAATTAATGTGCCCAGGAAAGCATCCATGCCCACTCTGACTTTACAGTTGATGCTTAAAAATAAGTAAAGGGATGTATTATAAAGATGCAAGAGTTCAAATGTATTCTTGAGGATTTGACCTTTTTGATCCTCCCAGGGTGCCAGGATTCTAATTATCAGTTCCCCTGTTCTTGCCAGATATACCCTTCAAAGGGAAAGCTCCCCACTGGGTAGCTTCCTCTGTTTGTGTGACAAGTGGTTGCACACAGCCTAGACTTCAGCCCCCTCTATAAGATGGTGAAGTGAAAACAAAGAGCTTCCTCAGCCACAGGTACCTGAGATCATCTCATCCTCTAGATTCCGAAACCCCTATCATTGTACTTTCTTCCTAAGAGTCACCCCAGTGTGGCCCACTTGACATAGTGTCCCCCCAAAACCATGGGTGTATATGACTCAAACTGTTGTCAATATCATATCTAGTTGCAGGTATAGCATGGGTTCTGTCACCTGGATTTATTTAGGGGGGGTGGACTCTTATTTCACTAAGAAGGCAAGCTGAAGATGATCAAAGGAGATTTAGTCAATCATGGCCAAAATTTACCTAGTATTATTTTTGTCCCTTTCAGCTGGTAGATGATAAAGATTAGAAGCTAAGTGAATGGAACAATCTAATTATACTGGACACTCCATTAGGGTGCCCAGTTTATATTCAAACTCCAGTACATAGAATTATGATATGCTATGGTATTTTTATTTATTTAGCAAACTTATTGAGACATTTAATGCCACATACAAGACTTCTTGATATTTTAAGCTTGAAAAAGCTCTAGTCTCTCATCTCCTTGAGACTGGCTGCAATCCAGCTACTTTCTGTCCTTTACCTGGAAAAAAATTATTCCTCAAGGCAAATGTGGTGGTTTAAATAAAAATAGTCCCCATAGGTTCACAGGAGGTGGCAGTATTAGAAGAAATAGCCTTGTTGTAGTAGGTGTGGCCTTGTTGGAGGAAATGTATCACTGGGCTTTGAGGTTTCTGCAAGCTGGGCTCAGTGTCACTCTCTCTTTCTGCTGCTTGTCATCTGTGTGTAGAATTCTGGGCTCCTTCTCCAGTGTCCTATCTGCCTATAGGTTACCATGTTTCCTGCCATGACAGTAATGGACTGAACCTCTGAATCTGCAAGCCAATCCCAATTAAATGTCTTCCTTTATAACAGTTGCTGTGGTTATGGTGTCTCTTCACAGCAATAAAATCCCTAAGATAGCATGTGTGTTAGAAAGGTCACTATGTAGTTTCCAGAAAGCCAGACTCAACTATTTTTGTTTGTGAAGCAGAATGTCTGGGGAAGAAATGGCTCACATTTGCAGGCTTGCTGCCTGAGAGAATGTTTATAAATATCTGCCAGTGGATGTCCTTTCTCTCAATGGTAAGAGTACCATAGATGAGAAGCCTTCATCAGTTTCCACGCCATGGGATCTGTGCAATGGGATCAGTGGATCCATGTCTACATGAATCTACAGAAGCTTTAATTTACTTTCCAGGTCATCTACTTCTAAGTTCCTCTGCGGTATTCTCAAATACCATCATCCTATGTTTGAGTTATCTATTACTTATAAAAATAAAAGATTGAAAACCAAAACATCAAAACTTTGTGACTTTAAACACCTATTGTTGCATCTGAGTCTTTCACAAACCTGTGGGCTGGCAGGGGCTTGCCAGGAACAGCTGACCTTTGTTTCACACAGTTTCAATTAGGCTTGAAGGCATGGTGTTAGTATTTGAAAGTTTACTCATATCTAGAGCTGATATGGGAGGGGATTATCTAGAGCTCTCAATCAGAGCATCCATAGGTGGCTTCTTCTTGTGACTTGAACTATCTCCAAATGCAATGGCAAGATTCCTAGGGCATCTTGTGAGTCAGCCGAAAGATGCACTCCATTTATACACCAGCCTTGAAAGTCATACTTTATATGTACCCATTGACAGGAACACATCTCACAGACTGGCACTAATTCAAGAGCAGTGGAATTAGACTGTACCTTTTCCTTTTGATAAGAAGACTCTAATATTTTTGTTTTTTTACATACTTTAGACTATCCCCTTTCCAATAGGATAAAAGTGCAAAAGAACAGCCAATATTTTGTAATCAGGGAGGCTGGTATTTGTTAATAGAATGTCTACCCAGAAGTTGTTTCCAAAGGAAGTGAAATCAGCCCCTTGCACAATGGCACTATTATCTATAGTCTAGAGATAGAAACACTCTAAATCTAAATCACTGGATAAAGAAATTACACACACACAGACAGACACAGAAACACACACACACACACACACACACACACACAGAGAGAGAGAGAGAGAGAGAGAGAGAGAGAGAGAGAGAGAGAGAGAGAGAGAGAGAGAGATGCACTGCAGCCATAATGACATGTCACTTAGGTTATTTAAGTTGCTATTTGTAATATATGAATGAAATTGAAGTCCAGACACAGAGATAAAAGCACTGCGTGCTTTCTTTTACATGTAAAAGAACATATAAAAATAGGTAGATGGTTACCAGAAGTAGAAGAGGGATATTGAAATACATAAATCATCAGAATAGAATTATGGCTATATGGTATACTTGGAGTTACAGGTAGATTGTCTTTGAGAATTCCATATGTGACTACAATATTTACATAGTTTCCTCTCTCTTTCCAACTCTTCCCATGATATCCCTCTACTCTCTCTCAAATGCATGACCTCTTTCTAATGTGCATTTGCTCACTGGGACTGAATAACCTATCAGAGGTTTATCCCTGAAGAAGACTGATTCCTTCTCTCTTAGCAGCCATGAATTTCTCAGCTCTTCTGTAGGTGTGCATTCCCATGAGATTTCCCTCACCCACACTGACACATCAACTGGTGGTGTCATTTTTCACTGTGAGTAGATTTTAAGCTACTGTCATCATGAAAGAACAGTGACTGACATGATGTATATTTTCCATTGCTTAACTGTAGAAATTATGTCACAACACAGGTTCATATGATATGGCTTAAATTTATACAATAGGCAGAGGGAAAGTCAAGAACAAATAAAAGAGGGGTACAGGTCAAAAGCCACCCTCGAGTGAGAGAACTCTGAATCTGTCATAGTCACTGATCTGTGAGTGAAGGATGACTTCAAGGTTGATTGTGGTGACAGTTCTCGGCATTTCTGAAGTCCCAGTCCTAGAATTGTTAGGTGCATTTTGAGATGACATTCTATTACTAATAAATTATTTTAATTTTAACAGTTATTCCTTATGAAAACATGGCCTCTACATCAAAGAATTTCATTACGGAACTATGCACTGTGGATAACTAGTCTATTTCATATGCCCTGTGCATCAAGTTCCACTGAATATTTGTCTTTTACTTAAGGTTTCCATCATCTTACATAGTAAGATGATGACATGTTCTCAACTTTCACCGGTTCTGATGTCTTCTTTACTTCCCATTTGTATACAATTTTCAAATCTTTTGGAATGTAAGAAGGAAGAGTATTATTTTATTCTTTTTACCACATGTGCTTCAGTGTACAAATGAGAAAAGTAAGACTTGTCTGATGTAACACATCTAGCTAGAACTCTTGACTACATGCTGCTGCTCCATCACATACCTCTAAAATACACCCCAGAAACACAAGAGAATCTTCTTCATCAAAGACCAGAAACCATTTTAGAAAATGGTGGGTGTTCAGAAAATATTGGCTAAGCTATATGTATAAATGCATATACCTGTTTTATTTATATAAACACCCACTGATGGACACAGGGTTGCTTCCACTGTTTAGTGCTTGTGAATAATTCTGCCTTGAACATGGATGGGTATACAATCTGACATATTGATTTCAGTTCTGTTGTATATGTACTTAGATGGGATTGGATACATTCAAGAGTGGTATGGCTTTGGACAATCAGAAGTGTAGAACATGAAGTGATTCTATGTTTAAGCTGGTGAGAAACTACCATGTCATCTTCCATAGCAGCACTAGCATCTTACCATCTTACACTCTCAACAATGTACAGAGGTTTCAATTTCTCAGTATCCTGTTCCATGCCTGTTTCTTTTCTTCATAGCCACCCCCAATGGGATGAAGTGATGTCTCATTGTAGTTTGATTTGCATTTTCTAAATAAAGGTGATAAGAAGCATATCATGCATCTTTGGTGAAATGAGTGTTCAAGTTAATCTGATAAAAAGAGATAAGTAGGTTCATCAGCTTTCTCCACATACCAAAATGTAATTAGCAAATAATAAAATCTGTTCCCCTTGATGTTTGGTATACTATACAACCATTTATTTGGATATAAATATAGTGATAAAATATCTGTAAATGAAATAGATATTGTCTTTAATTTGCAGAAGACAAGAGTACAGATAAATAGGTAACTTGTTTGGAGTCATATGGCTTTTAAGTAGTAGAATCAGGATTGAGAGGCAGGCTTGGTTTAGAATCTATATCCTTAACTGTTAGCATGATGTTGCCTCTCTTTCACCCACTCAATCTTTTCAAAGAATCCAACATGTCTTTCTTTCATCTTGGTGGTATCTTCTACATGGGATTATAGTGTATATTACTGAATATCAAATGCAAATTTCTCACATCACTACAAGGAGCTCATTATCTGAGTTGATCCCCATGAACTATGGCAATGTCTGAGGTTCACTTTTTAGGAAAGACCTTCAGAACCCTTATTTGGCCAAGCCAGCAAATAAATGGGGAAAATTCAGTATACACAAGCTAAAGATTATAAAGGAAAAACCATAAATATGAGGTCAGTTTTGCCAAAATTGCATTAGACTTTTACAAAAGAGTGGAGGGGGGGGATAATAGATTACTGTCCTTATCCAGTGCCTCAGGAAACATGAGTGAAAATTTAAACAGCAAATTATTTATGCTAGCAGTCAGAATTATTCATCATCCTGAACATCAGTACTTCTCTGTGTTAAACTCTTGAATGATATTGTAGGTTTAAGAAATAGTTGTGAATTTTCTTCCATCTCTTAATGTAGGAACTGTGATCGATGTTTGCTTAAGGCAAACACTATGGTCTCCTTGTTTTGCTTTTAGCATGTTCTGAATTAGCAGGCAAAGGAAATTTGCTCAATGTGTTTTAAAGGTGTCATACTTTGCAAAAAAAAAATTGGTCTAAATAAGAATTTTTTCAGTTTTCCATTTAGAGATGCCATGCTTTATTGTAATGATGGAAGCTATCCTAATAGATGCCTCTCAATAGAGAATGGGGAGGAAACAAGTGTGTTATCCACTTATTTTGGAGTATTACCCATAAAACCTTGCTTTGCCTCAGTTTCCTCACCATAAAAGTGACACACGCATGCATGCACAATTGGAATGTATTAGATCACATATCCATTCATTGGCTTTTCATTGAATAGCTTTTGTAAGAGGCATTGTGCCAGATGTTGGTGATAGGGTATGGCAATACAAGTAAGCTCGATTTCTTCCTTTGTAAAAGTATTTTATGACTTTTCCTGAGAAGATGTGAACAAATGACAATTCATCCCAGAAAGGGCACAGGCAACAGACCCAAGAAACTGTTGTGCCCAAAGATAACTTAATGAACTAATAAGGGGTTACAGAAGCATGGGAGAGTCAAAGGCATCATTGAAAGCCCACCCTAACATAGTAGATACTTCCAGCCTCACTGGAGCTCCCTGAATATCAGCCAGCTTGGCCAGCAGGAGAGTTTCCTGTCCCCAGCAATTCTCAGATGTAAAACCTTGGGGAGGGCTTTGAGAATATTATAGTTACTGAGCTGATTGAGCAAATAAGTTGCCCAAGCTTCTCTCCCCAGAAGGAAAGGGTTCAATCCAGAGGAAATAGCCATGCAATGAGATTAGAATATCAGTGGTGGGTACTGATATGATCATCAAGTGATCATAACAATCATTAGGAGGTTTCTTAAATTCCATATAAACAGGAACTTAATGCTACATAGAACACAAATTGCATGCATGTGAGAAATATGAAGAAAAAAAACACTTACTGCCACAAGTAATTTTTCCCAAGATTTTCCCAGCCATGGATTGTAGATCATTTATGGAAATTTTCTGTCAATGATATAATGCCTTGTTCTGGTTCATTATTATTGTAATAATTACTGTGTTCATTGAATACAAACATTCAAGTGGCATTTTAATTTTTGTTTTCATCTCATTCCTTTTTTTATTTTCATTGTTTTATTTTAAATAGGGAAGGATTGAAAGTAGCAGGATTTTATCTTAAAGTCTGGAATATCAATTATGGTATCAGTAACTTCTTCAAATTAGATTTAAGAATGATGATAAGAGAGAGCAATACCTTCTTTTCATAGCTGCAAGTTTAAATTTTATTGACTGAGCATTTATAAAGAGGTGGAAAAAGTGGGAAGGTATTCTAATGCCCCCAACACCTCATTGTTTATAGAACAAATTTAGCAAGGCAATCACTAACCAAACTGTTATTATGCCTAAAGGGACAGAAGGATACACATGAAGAGAAAGTGTCAATGAATAAAGAAGTGAACTGTGAATGATAAGGACTGGTTAATAGGGGATGGACAGAACTTGAAATTCCACTGGAGTGATGGAATGTCACCCTGCTCAACAAGTGCCCAGTACTGCATGCAGCTCATGGGTTGAGAACCAATAACAACTTGATCTCTTCCTTGAAGAGACAATCTTCCTATACAGAAGTTTCAGGGAGAAGAAACCTATGTACAATTTAACTAGTGGTAAGTCCCAACAAATGGTGTGTTCATATATGGTGACCTCAATATGTGAACCATTGATTTGCATATTCTTTGATAAAATAAATGATGAATAAATGCTAAGTTATATTAGAATTTGGGGACCCCCTAAATGATTCCAGATGCCTTTCTAAAAGTTATAAGGAAAAAATAGTCTACCATCTATTTATGGAATACGACACTGTTTTGAAATTTGGATGAATTTGTAAGTTCTAGGGGAAAAATGCAGAAGGTACAAAGGAATTCAAGTACAATTCCAGGGAATCCACATGTTTTGCAATGATCCCATATGGGCCAGGGTTAAGAATGCAAAAGCTTAAAACAAACCATGCTAGGTAATGAGGGTGTTTATGGAAGACAGTCTTCCTTTCCAAGTGACTGTGTGGATGTAGACAGCTGTGCACATAGCTTTGAGTTATCATCTGCTGGTTTTGGGGCGTTGCTCTGTTGCTCTGCCAGAATATCCCTTTTTGTATTGTACCATGGTGCAGTCATCTCATTTTAATTGACAGGGTCACCACCTTCCTTACCCATCTTGTTCTTTTTTTTTTTTTTAAATCTCCTAAGTGACTCTGAAGACTTCACGTAGCTCCCGTGTCAGGACTACTGTGTGCAGGATGAAGCTGGCAAACCACAGCAGGGGAAATCCACCGGAAAGCAGCCCCAGGAGCCAAAGATTAGATGTGGGTAACCAGACCCAGAGAGAGCAATGAATCATATGAACACAAATGAACATGCCTGGCCTCAATGACTCCTCACCCCTTAGTCACTGTTCCCTTCCTGTCTCCTTTATTATTACCTGAATTACAGCTCTGATGACCACACAGAAATTATTTGTTTACAAGTTTGTGTCTTTTACTAGAATATAAACAATTACAAAGAAGAATCCCTGCCTTATTTATCTCTGTATCCAGATTCTGTGTCTGAGTTGGACTCTGACTCTATATATTCATACTGATGCCTGTACACTTACTGGAGCAAGAAACTTATCTGAATCTTCATCTCTCTCCTCTCCTCTCCTCTCCTCTCCTCCCCTCCCCTGCCCTTCCCTTCCCTTCACTCCCATCCTTTCTCCTCCCCTGCCTTCTCCTACTTTTCCCTCCCCTTTCCAGATTTCTCTTTTCTACTTGTCTTCTAAGTCTCTGTTTTCTGTGGTGTGTTAGTGTGTGTGTGGTGGTGGTGGGGGGTGCACACCCATGCATGGACACACAGTTGCCAGAAGTAAACATCTGCTGTCCTCTATTGCTCTCCACCTTACTTCCTGAAATAAGATCTGCTCTAGGTTGCTTTCTGTCCTCTGTTAAACACCATAACCAAAAGCACCTTTTGGGGAGGAACAGGTCTATGGGAATTATGCTTCCAGGTCTCAGTCTATCACTGAGGAAAGTCAGAGCAGGTACTCATCAAGCAAGGCAGGCACTTAAATCAGAGACCATGGCAGAGTACTACTTACTGGGTTGTTCTCAGGCTTACATTTAGCTACTTTTCTTGTATAGCCCAGACTACCTGCCCAAGGGTGACACCAGTGGGCCAGACCCTCCCATTAATAATTAATCAAGGAAATGTCCCCTAGACATGTTCACAGACTAATTTGATGGAGATGGTTCCTCAATTCCCTCTTTCCAAGTGTGTCAAGTTGACAAGATTAGCCAGAGCAAGGGGCTCTCAACAGTGGAGCTAGATGTCAGCTAGGCTGGTTGATCAACAAGCTCTAGTAATGGACCCATCTGCATCCTCCCAGCACTAGGGTAATAAGAGGATATTGTCATGCCCAGCTTTTGCATGAATGCTGGGGATTCAAACTCACATCCTAATTGCTTGTGCAGCAGGTCCTTTACTCACTGAGCCATCTCAAACCCTCTGTTTTCATGCCTCTACTCTCTTACATAAAGAAGTGTTACTAAGACACTGTTTATTATGAATGATAATTCACGCTGCTGAGGCCAGGTGCCTTTCCAAGGCAGCAACGTGACAAACCCATATGCTTTAAAAATGTCTGTCACAGTTGTCTCTTGCCTCTCTTGTTCCTCTTCTGCTGGTCTGTTGTCTGTCTGTCTGTCTGTCTGTCTGTCTGTCTGTCGGTCTGTCTTTCTCATGTTCCCACTCTGGCACAGCCTTTTGCTCTTTCACTCTCCTCCTCCTCCAATCAAAGCCTTGCACTAACTGTGTGGTGTGTTCTCTTAGGGGCATACCCTAAGCAGGTCCACTGGAGGTACCCACTTTATGTGTTTTCATCCTTTCAGTGAAGAGTAAATAAAATAATGGGTAGCACAGTAGTTGACGTCTATTATTATAGGTATTAATATTAGTACTGGCAGTACTAACATGTTTACCGGCTTGTATATAACCTTTGTGGGGTAAATAGAGTAGTTTTACTATCTTTTTCCTTGTTCTCTCTGCTCCCATGTTGTTGATGCCCCTCCCTTCAGCATGGTAATTGACATCACCCTCACCTGACTGTTTTTCTACAAATATTTGTTACTATCTGGCATCTAACATATTTCTCCATTTCTTATCTAGGATGCCAACTCCACAAAGGCAACTTTGGCTGTGTGTGTGTGTGTGTGTGTGTGTGTGTGTGTGTGTGTGTGTGTGTGTTTCTCTATATTTTCACATCACAGCAATGCTGAACACATGGGACATTCAACAAACATTTATTGAATGAATGAATGAAAATACTCAAACATCATGTAGGTATAAAAATGATCTTTGCGAATTGTCAGTTTACATTTAATGCGTGTAATCCTCTCTAGTATTACACATTAAATACATGGGACTCTCACTAGTGTTATGCATTAAATACATGTAACCATCACTAACATTATGTATTAAATACATGTGACCCTCATTAATTAAGCATTAAACTCATATAATCCTTACTAGTATTATGCATTAAATGCATATGATACAAGTGTTATGCATTCAATATATAATATAATCCCCACTAGGTTTTGACATTAAATTTATATCATCCTCACTAGTGTTATTCATTAAGAGCATGTAAACATCACTAGGATTATGCATTAAAAATGTATAATCTTCAGTAGTGTTCTGCATTGAATACATATAATCCTCATTAGTTTTATTCATTAAGAACATGTAATCCTCACTAGGGTTATTCATCCAGCACATGTAGCCCTCACTAGTGATACACACTAAATGCTTGTAACCCTCCCTAGTGCCATACATATTTGTTGAAACTGCTGCATAAGCTGAAATGACTGGAACATCGGTGTCAAAGCCATGTCCTTCTGTGGGCTACTGATTAAAGCATTTGGCAGAAATCTCTACACTGAGCAAGGACCATAAACTGAGGGAGATGAGTTCTATATTACATCACAGAAGTGGCTTTATTGAGCAACTTACCTCTGTCCTTCTTTCTCAAAAACTCCATGTCTACTCACTCTTTACAGAATTAAATTATTTGGCATCTGGCCCACTGGTGCTCCCACAGATGTTTTTGCTCTAATAGATTGGATCATTCTCTGACAATTCCCGAGATGCCCCCTAACACAAATATAAGTATTTGCTTTTCTTCTCTGGTCATAGAACCTTTTCCTCTGTTTTTCAGAGCTCACCTGTCTTTCAATGTACAATTGCAACTTTGCTGGCTGTGACCTCTCTCTGAGCCTTCACTACACTCCTTAAACCTTGGAGACAGCCAGCTTAATTCCTACTGGGATTCACTAAGGAACATTTATTTCCTTTTGGTGGGGTGGGTGTTGCTAGTCTGCTCCCTTCACAGACTGACATGTCTCTAGGCTTGTGTGCTTAGTGATTCTGAGGACCTGGACTCATCTTTGTTTCTACCATTCTGTAGATCAGGCTGTCAGTTACTGTTTCTTACTGTATTTGAATAAAAGCCTGAACATAAACATATATGTATTTTTATAAATTTTATTGGCAGAAAGAAAATCGAAGGCCTGCCTATGACAGCATGCTAAACATTATTGAGGATTTTTTTAAAAATATGGTCAGTCCAGGAGAATTTCCATTTCCTTCTTTTTTTGTAAAAGACCAAGAAATAAACTAACACACATGTAAAGTTGAACTTTAATATTTCTTGAGGCCATGCTGAGAAGGGGTCACTTTTTTAAAAGGCTTGGAAGGGTATTTCAGGACGATGTCCCATGGGGGCTTTTGTTGCTCACCTTGTTTTGGAGTGGTTTGAGACTTTGGAAGTATGGAGACACAGATAATTGAAATCAAGCTTCCCTTTAGGATCCCGAGTGGACGAGTACTGTCATTCAGGGCAGCATTCTTGTGCCTTGTACAAGAAACTGTTCCCACACTGCCCCCTTCTGTCACTTTGCTCATACTAGTGATGTCCCAGGTCTGGCTTGGTGGGATTTTCAATTTCAAGAAATGGTTGTCAGGGGCAGAGGCAATGAACACATGTTCAATGTGATGCATATTTTATTCCTTCAACTTCACCCTACAGATAATTTGCTGGATCATTAAATTTCATAGTGAGAAATTCATTCAATTTCATAACTGGAAATTGTACACACGGTAACAGATGAAGTCAAGGGTCGTAGCAAGGCTAATTATACACTTATTTGTGTTCAGTGGGGCCGCCTTGATTTTTTTCCTTGAAATTTCCCAAGCTTTGAGATTTCTTGCTGTAGAATTCAGACCACAGACACTTCATGGTGCACTGTGACTGTTTCATTGGTGACAGAGATTTTTGGCTTGAAGAACAGTGTAAAAGCCAAGAATGTTGGCTCTTCATATGTCAAAGGAATCATCACTTCTGGGACTGTCCCTGTGTGTGAAAGGTTCCAATATGGACTCTCCCTTAGTTCTCGATCCCTTCTCCTTTCCCTGTGATCTTATTTGAATACATCCCCGGAAGAACTGAGGTCGTGTAGCAAAGGGCTTTGAGCCTGTGCTGAGGACTTTAGGCTATATTCTATAGGGCTGACTAAGTATATGAACAACTAATATGTGCTAATCTATTTTAAAGATGCGAAGGTAGATGATGACATATTTGTAAAGATAGCACCATCAGCCCCTGTTTAATGGACTGGGATGACACATTTGACCAGCAGGGAGAGTGTCAGTGAATTCATGCAGCACTGTTGCTCCCTGTGGCTCCCTGGAACACCTGAAATCTTAGCCAGCTTTCCTTCCCCTAGTCTCCTTTACCCTGTACTGTGCTGCTTGTGGTGTATCACTGGATCCCTGCAAACTCATTTCACTTGTTTTCACATAGCCAGTGTTGCTATTCTGGCAACCTATTACCACCACAGTATCCCAAGTCATCATTGAAAATGCAAGTGAATACAAAAACCTCCCTTGCAGCTAACTTAGAATGAGATCTGTCCTCATAGCATGTGGTAAATGAGACCCCCATGTAGCTTTGCTCCTATCTTTTTCTCAGACAACCCCCCCCCTTACTCTTCCTCTCTCTGGCCGCTAATTCTCCAACTGTCTCAGTGCCTTCAACAAACCCAGCTTAGCCTTACCACAGACCTCTGAGCACCACTTCTACAACACAGTTTCCAGAAAATCACATGGCTGACTCTGTCTCAGAGGCCCAACCCACAGTGTCTATCTACTTCTCCCTGGCCTCACCCAATACATCATTTCTTGAGCCCCATTTCTATGTTACAGACCATATTTCTTGTGGGGATTATCTTGATCATTTATTTGTTGACATGATTAGGATCTATGTTTAGAGTCTATAATAGAAGTTTCATAAAGACCTATCTACATTATTCATCTCCAGGCTCACATATTGAGAAGGTGGCCTGGATCATGGCAAGTTATTAATATTATTTGTCAAGCAAAAATATGTAAAAATAAACAAAGCACAAGATAAACAGAAATGAGAAGACATCTGAATGAATTGTAGTGAGAGCAAAGTGACTTGATTTGGTTAGTGGGGATTAAGGACCAGTGGAAAGATGTACTCTGTGGATGTCAAATACCCTCTAAAGGTCCATGTGTTGAGTGTTTGTTCTCTAGTATTGGAAGACAGTTGTATTTTGAGAAGTAAAGTAATAGGTTTTCAGGTCACTGGTGATTGTTTCTTAAGTGGCTTATGAGACCCTGGCCCCTTCTTCTTGAGTTCATTGTTCTCATTGTATAAGGTGTTTTACCATGCCAAACACTCCCACAACTTTGTGCTGGTTTTCTATAGTCCCAAATCAATGGGACCAATTTACTATGGAGTAGAACCTTCCAAACTGTGAGTTAAACCTATCTGTGGTAGTATACCATTGTGTATCAGTTTCCTCTAAGATTAAAACCTTTCATCCAGGGAAAAGCTCATCAGGACACTGTTTTAGAAAGGAGCAAAAACAACATGATGTTAAGGTGGAGGTGAAGCTTTCTATCCTGTGAGGAAGCTTTTTAAGCTCATGGAGTAAAAAACTCAGGCTTGAGGAAGTCTCTGGAAATAACCAGATATACTAGGCTTTCCCTCTCTAAGCAGTTGAAGTAAGGGATGCTAGGAGATGCTTTTAGACAAACTGAACTGTCTGGAAGAAGCAGAAACTAGCCAAGCTACCTGGAAAAGGCTTCAACAATCTGAATCGTCTGAGACACTCTAAAACCTGTTTGGCTGGCTGCAAATTATTTAGTGAGCTCCAGGTTTCTAGGTTTCTCGGTCTGTCAGCTATGTTGGCTTGAGCTTTGGTGATGTAGCTGTCTTTGAGTCATTTCTGCTCCTCCTATAAGTAACCCTTTACTCATAATCCTATAACAACTCCAATAAAACTCAGTCTTCCCCAGGGAGGAGCAAACCAATTGATTATCCATTACTGAAAATGAGTTCATGTAGCATTATATGGACTGAGCAGGTTGTAGTTATATATTTAGGAATATCATGTATGTATACACACACACACACACACACACACACACACACACACATATATATATATATTGCAGAAACCTTATATATGTATTTCTAATATACATGTATGTACACACATATAAACAAAGAAAAAGATGTCCTAAATTTGAAAGAGAGTGGGGCTTGGAGAGAGGAAAGGAAAGAGGAAATGATACAATTATAATCTGAAAAAATAAAAAAAAAATGAAGAGACTGAAGGGAAACTACCTAGTAAGTGTATAAGAGTGAAATTAAAACAAAAACTTCATGGGTTCACAAAGTTGGACATTGCCACTGTCTGTATTTTGGACTGTCATCAATTCCCTGGAGTGAGTGAATAGATGCTGTTCACTTCTGTATATATTGTGTGGAGTCACTCGCACAATATATAGAGAGCCTTTCGGGTACAAGCCAAGGAGTGGTATAGCTGGCTCATAGGGTAGTTCTGTTGTTGATTCTTTGTAGAATTCTCCACATAATGTGCTCAATGTGTGCACTAGTTTATATTGCCACTTCCTTGCCAGCTTTTGTTGTCATTTGATGTTTTGATCTTAGCTATTCTGATTGGGGTGAGATAGAGTCTCAAAATCAGTTTTATTTACATTTCCCTAATGGCCAAGAATGTCGCAACACTTATTTATTTATTTATTTATTTATTTATTTATTTATTTATTTATTTATTTATTGAGACAGGGTTTCTCTGTATTGCTTTGGAGGTTGTCCTGGAACTTGCTCTGAAGACCAAGCTGGCCTTGAGCTCACAGAGATCCGCCTGCTTCTGCCTCCTAAGTGCTGGAATTAAAGGCGTCCACCACCATCACCTGGCTTGGAACTCATTTTTAAAATAGTCATTATTCACTTATATTTCCTAATTTGAGAACTGTTGGTTGACTTCATTAGTCCACTTGTTTGGCAATTTGGGTTTTGGGGGTATTTAAATTTTCCATTACCTTACATATTCTAGATATCAACTTACTATCCAAGTTCTAGCATAGGAAATAGCCTCTAGGATCAATGGATGAAATTAGTTGTGTGGTGGTGCACACTTTTAATCCCAGGACTCAGGAGGCAGAGGCAAGCAGATCTCTGAGTTCAAGACCAGCCTGGTCTACAGAGTGAGGTCCAGGACAGCCATGGCTACACAGAAAATTCCTATCTCAAAAACAAAATCAAGAAGAAAAATAAAAGTAAAAGGAGAAATTACATGAAATTAGAAAACTTTCCACAAAATAAACTCAGTAGAGTGAGCAGCCAGCTACAGACTGGGAGAAACTTTGCTGGCTCTATCTCAGAAAATAATTTTTAGTGCTCATATTGATTCAATATTTCTTGGAAGATTTATTTCCCAAACTTAACAATAAGCTAGGCATTTGAAATGAAAGTTGACCAGAACTCTATTGAAGTTGTTGTTTTGTACTGATCAAATTGACTCTTATTCTTTCATCAGATATTCTGTTACTCAGCTGCACTAGAGGACTGCTAAGCCTTATCCAAAGTCAGCTTCTCCAAATCATCAGGCCAGTCTTCATTATTGGATCTTCTGAGCAGCTGAAATAGGAAGAGTATCTGGGATTCTCTTACCACCAACTCCCAGGCTACAAGCATTCTTCTGCTGGAATGCTCGCACAACCCATATGGCACTGTGTTTTACAGTTCCTTAGGGACATGGTATTATCAGTCTTTGGAAATCATCCTTTTTTTTTTTTCTGAAAATCTCCTGGTGAAATATGCCATAGATTTTTATGTTTATCTTTCTGATCTTTCTATGTGACAGAAAGCTTATGCTACTCTGCGTGATTCATAGGGTTTCTCCCAGGCAACAATTACTTGCTGATCTGGGTTTCTTTGACTGCACTCTTGGAGAAATTTAGTGCTGTTACAGCTTAGCCTGCCTGTTTCTGTCCAGCCTATTTCTTGGCACTTTGTAAAATCACCAGCATTGTGGCTCACACACCTTTAGCCATCTTGAACCAGATTGCCCTGGCACACAAGTAACAAAAAAAAAAAAAAAAAAAAAAAAAAAAGGGGGGGACCTGGTAGGTTGTGTAAACAGACTGGGAAGCACCACTTCAATGGCCCTTAGTCTGAAATGGCTGGAAACCAAGTATGCATTATTCCCATGATCTGTTGCAGCAATGAACTACAATTTATACACACATATAAAACATTCCTGAGAACCTCCATCCTCTAGGGAATCCGATTGGTCTGGAGCAGTTCTAAATAAATTCTAGATGAGCGCCTCTCTGACTTCAGACCCAGGAAATGTATAGTGGTGCAAGATGTCACTGTCTTCGGTTCATCAGCATTCATTTAATGGGCACCTCAAGCTAAGCAAGATGCTCTTTAGAGCTTCAATAAATAAGTTCACTTTTAGGTAGCTTTCTGTTTCCCATAGCATTTTTGTTTCCTTTTACAAAACCATTTTTTTTATTTCTGTTTACCAGCCTCTTCTCCAAATGCTTTCCGAGGTTAGTCTCTTCTGCATGGTAAGTTTGCTAAGGAGACAGCTTGTGTCTGATTCATTGTTACTGGAGTTCCTGATATTATTTCTCATACCAAATACATAAATATGGGAGTTAGTAAGTGATGGTAAGAGAGACGGAGGGGAAAGATGGATTTGAGAGAAGCCCAAAGCTTTCTTTGTTGGACTCAAGCAGCTTATTTTGTTGAGTGGGTCTCTGAAGAAAGACAGTGTTCAGTATGATTAGCCAGAATCTGTCCTCTCACATCCCAACACTGTTTATGTTTGGTGTTGGGAATAAAACAAATATATACCCCTAGTCTTCATCAGTGACTATAGATGATAATTTAGGGTGTATGACTTTATTATTTCAAAACAATGGTGTTCTTAACGTGGACTCTGGCGTTACTTCCATTTGACATTAGCAGGTGTAAGCATCCTCAGATAAGATGTCTATGAAAGGATATATTTACTTATTCTCTTTAATGCAAATAAGACTCTCTTCTCCCTATCATTGCCAATTGATCCGATTTTCCTTCACTCTCAATTTCTTTGAAATTGTAATGAAAATATAATTTTCCTCATTCCTTTTCCTCCCTCCAACCTGCTCTTGTCCTCTCCCTCCACGTTCTTCCAGGCCCCCTTACTCCCTCTCAATTTCATGGCTTCTTTTTTTGATTTTTGTTATTATATACTACATATAAACATATAAATAAAAGCTGCTGAGTCCATGTAGTATTGCTTCTACTTATATGATTTCAGAACTGACTACTTGCTATTGGATATGATTTCAAAATGTGCTACCTTAGGTTAACTGCAGCTTCTATGTCTATGATGGACTGCCAACAACAGAGCCATGTGTAATTATTCTCAAGAGTTTGGTCATGAGTCATCAAGCTGGACCTGCTTTCTATCAGATACTTAAATCTTTTTGTTTTCTACTCCAATTTTTCATAGGTGTGCTTTTTCCTTATGAATTGCAACCAGACTAATAAGGATGTTGTAAAACAGGGATTCCAGTTCAGATGACTGTCTGAACTACCTTTTGATAGCTATCGGATCGGAACTGCACATTGCACCATGGCATTTGCTTTAGAGAGCTCAAGGGTAACTGTGAATTATGCATGGGGCTCAGACCATTGTCTATGAAAAAAAACATACAAGTCCCTTGGGGGAAGCTATGAAAATCTGCATTGTAGAAGAAAGAGGTGCTATTTTCCAGCTCCTGTTTGAGTGGTGTGCTTTGACCACTCAGTGTTGTGCTCATCTGAATGTTAACTGATACTAAGCCTCAGGGTTGGTATCCACACACTGTTCTGGAAATACAGTAGAGTGACAAGTGACCACCACATGAAACAGTCACATTAGAATAGTCATGAACCTTATCCAAATATGTTAAAGTATTTTTTTCCATATTTAAAAGAAACCCAAAATTAGGATTTTGTTGCTTTAAGGGAAGTATCCTCCCCTGAAGAATGATTTCTTGTTTATATAAGCTTTTTGATTCTAGAAAAGAAACATGTACATCTCTCTACCTACTGTGTATATTCATGAATAGAAAATTTTTATGATGCTATGATCATATTTGTTTTTCATTCTTGTAACACTTGAATTGTTCTAACAATTGGTACTAATGATTTAGGAATGTAGAAAATTAAGTATTCTGTATAAGAATACATTCTGTATATAGTTGATATTTCTGTACCACTTCCCTGGTTGGTTATCCACCCACCCACCCATCTTTCCATCCATCCATCCATCCATCCATCCATCCATCCATCCATCTATCCATCCATCCATCCATCCATCCATCCATCCTTGCACCTGTCAGAGTCTTCACTCTTAATAATCTTTTGACAAATAATTTTAGAGTGCTTCTCTATGTTTGGACTGCAGATGAAGTAGTTATCTGTGCTGATAATGGGTTGTACATGGTACCAAACCTAAGAGTTGCATGCACATTGAGGACATTTAACAACAGAAAGAACATACTAGGATCAGACTGGCATAATTAAAGGGTGCTTTGGAATAAAACAGGCTTGGCATATCCTGCTGTTGGTGATTTTACCTCCAGGAAAAGCATTCATTGTAAGGCTGATATTAATTTCTTTGACCGCAGGCTTTGTTTTAACTTATCAGTGAGGTTTTATAACTGTCAGGTACCCTGTTCTACTTGGTTCCAAAATAATGTTTCTCTTTTTAACTAAGGAATTTTAACCGTGCTTCCAACAAATTTCTTCAAGATGTTTAATAGATGCCATTTATGAAATTATTATGAAAAGTAAAGTATATGCTAAAAAGAAATGAGAGATATTATTATAAAGTATTTCCATGATTTAAGAAAAGGTAAATGCTTTAACTTTCATATCTAGGCTTGCTCAACTCTATATGATATTTTGGGATGACAATATTGATGTCATTTTTAAAAAATTGGGTTTCCTAGAAAGTAGATTGGAGAGTGAGAATTAGTGACATACAAATTATATCATTTCTTATAAAAAAAAAAGAGGGCAGATACTTATGCAAGACAGGAGGCAGAAGCTGATGCAGAGGCCATGGAAGGGTGCTACTTACTGACTTTTTCAACCTGCTTTCTTATAAAACCCAGGATTACCAGTTCAGGGATGGCACCACTCATAATGGTCTGGGCCCTCTCCCCTCTCCCCCCAGTGATCACTAAGTAAGAAAATGTCTCACTGACAGATCTTATGGAAGCATTTTCTCAATTAAGGTTCCTTCTACTATAATGATTCTATCTTATTGTCATGTTGACATAAAACTAAAAAATGCAGACTCCCCTTCCCTCATTAAAATGTTATAAATAGTTGTTTGACAGTCAGGCACCTAATTTTTCTTTTCTTCACTACCCAATCCATTTGAAATATATAATTGATCTGGGCATTGCGGAACATTTGTGTAATCTCAGACCCACACAGGCTTAAGCAAGAGAATTGCAAGTTCAAAGCTAGCCAGGACTGCATAGTGATGTCCCAAAATATGAAAAGCAAGAAAAGAAAAACAAACAAAAAACAAAAAAACAAAAAAACAAAAAACCGGGAGCAGGGGAGTTGGCTCAGTGGTAGAGTACTTGCCTACCATGCTTAAGTCTTATGTTTAGTCCCCAGCACTGTGGAGGAGGCAGGGGAGGAGGAGGAAGTGCAGGAGGGGCTAGGCCCATGCTAAGATTAGTTTTCAAATACATTCAAGGGAGGTGGATTTATTTAACTTTGTTGTCAAAATGTGCACTCATATCTTTCATCATTTGTTCCAGAAAAATCTTCTTTATTTTGAACAGAAATTTGAAAAATATGACTCCATCTTCTGTTACAGAAATATGTGTTTCTCCACCGCCTTCCTCCTGTGCCCCCAATTAAAACCACCCCAGTCTTTACCACAGCCCACAGCATGACTCCCCCTAACAACAATGCTTTTTTCACAGAAACATTTCAGTGACCCTTCCCTTGGAAGAACTTTCTTCTGCTTTATTCTAGTCAAAAGCTCCACAGTGATACAAACTGTTTCTTTGTTTGTATTCCAAGTCTAGACCTGCCGCATGTGAACTGTCACTCTTACTTCAAACTGTTAGCTGGATCCGAGGCCAGAATGGATGACCTCAACGGGCTTCCCCATCCAACAGCCTGCTGAAGGTTCCTCTAAACTCTTCAGTGCCAGGCTTTGCACTAACCATGAGTGCCTCCATTTGTTACCATCATGCTTTGCTTCTGACACAGCAAATCATTTGCTGGACTGTCCTTGAAGACTTGGCAGCTGTGTTTTATATTCACTTTGCCATCACCCGTCAGATCTCCTTAAGGGGAGACAGTATTGAAGGAAGCAGAAGCCATCCGATGTCAACACTTCCTTCTCATCCTACATGAACTGTAGGCTGGCATGAGGCGTGTTCAAGGAAATAAAAGGCAGGTCTCAGAATTCCAAGATGTTCAATCATTTATCTACAATCTTTCTTTGGGTTTACGAAATTCTGTCACACTCAGCTTTGTGTCTCAAGTACCTAGTGGTGTAGTCGATGTGACATCAGCACCTAAAAAGTCCCTATGGAATGTGACGTGTCCTGGTGAAGATGGTGCTCTTTTCCAGTTTAGCCACCGCGATATGGCTTATTTTCAGTTCCGCATTCTATTTCTCTGTCTTACAAAAACCTAATTTTCCCCATGAACTGAAAAGTTGCTCAAATAAACGTTCGTTATTACCTGGCATTCCACGCTAGTGAGAGCAATGGTTTTGAAAGTAGAATTGCATTTCAGTCTTGAACCACTTTTGTAATTTCTTCCTGCCTCTGCTGGAGTCTAGCAGGGAACTCAGCTTCTTTTGCTATCATTGTAAATACTGATGGCAGTTATCAAGCATTCACTGAGAGCTGTGGAATGTGCCTGAGGACCCGTGTGCACTGTAATATTTAATCTGCACAACACACCCACGAGGCAGGTCTTCTTATTGCCATTTTAACTCTAGCAGGGAGACTGAGTCTCCTGCTCTAACTCATGATTCCAGTTTAGCAGGACATGAGGAGGACTGAAGATTACGGTGAAACCATAATGATCACAGTGAAACCTCCATAAAGAGCAGTCATCATAAATGATGGTGACAATGCCAGAGTGCTTGGGGTGCATACTATGATGAGTCCACAGCACGTTAGTGGGAGTGGGTTTATGAGGCCAATTTTCTTCCTGAGAGCAAGGCAGCATAAAAGCTACCTCTGCTAACTGGGAGAGGAAAGTTGAGTGTGTTCTGTATGGAGAATGATTACATTATCCCCAAATTAAAATTGCTCTTTTTTTAAATGTACCTTCAACAGTTCAGCTATGCGGGGGTGTAGAAATGTAGGGAATGAGATACAGACTAAGATACATTTCTTCAATTTACATAATCAGTGTTTCGATGTGCTACATGCTTGACTTACAAAGAACAGGATGAACAGCCTTCCATGCTCTTCCCTTAAAATAACTCTGTTGCTATCTGTTGCTTGACCTTTGGTGTTTGCATGTCCCATCACACAATGTTTCGGTGGAGAGCTGCTGAAGGGAACAATAGCACCAGCAGTGTGATCTGCTCACAAGAAGGACAGGAATACACTTATAGACTAGACTTGGCTTCCTGCCTTTTGTTGAGGCACCAAGCAGCCAACCTTACCGCCAGCCGCCGGGAGATACTTGCTTACTATAGCACTACTTAAGTCTGTCCATATTCTATGCTTCCTTCAAGTCTTTTATCTCTTACATTTCACCTCTCCTTGTTGTCCCAGAGACAGATAGAATAGGGAGTATTACATATTTGGGGTATACGTTAATATGCTTCAGGCCAATTTCAAACCAAAATTGTGGCCACTCCTGAGGCAACAGAGGCCCAGGTTATGCTGATCTCTTGAGGCACAAGGTAGATTAGAATGTAGATGTTACCTAAGAGGGCTAGCAAACCTGCTGCCAATTACCAGCTATTTACTATAGTAAGAGAACACAGTCAGCACAGAACTCTAATGAAATAGTGGAGATACCGAGTATTCATGGTGTTAAAAATTGACACTGTGTTTCAGGTCATATGGAAAAATCATGGGTGCTAGATTCATGTGCACGGGTGAATATTTTATTTTTTAGTTCTCAGACTATGTCTCCGAGGATGTAAGTACAATTTCATTTCAAAATGGACTGTTGCATTTAAAAACTGGAGTGTGTTATGACATGTGAATCACTGCCTCCCACTTCTCATTTCATCAACCCTGCCTGAGAGGCTCTGTTGAGATGTCAAAAGCACATTTTTATGTGTGTGTTAATTTGCTAGGCATCATCAGTCCATTCTCCAACATCAGTGAGGAACTTCTTGTTCTTGCTTAGAGGATGGGAGAGAAATCTCTGCTAGCCATTTGTGTGGCAGATAGCTAATATGAAGAATATATAAGGAACTCAAAGCCCATAACAATGAACGAATAAGACATTCAATAAACAAAGGAGCAAACTGTCTGAACAGACACTTCTCAAGAAAAGTAATCTGGTCAACAAATATTCCAAAATGGAAATTGCACCCATGGTCCTTCTTACTCCATTCACATGGCTATTACCAACAGACAAAGGATAACTGTTGGTGACCATGCAGAAGAAAAAGGAACAGTTACATACTGTTGGTGGGAATGGAAATCAATTTCGTCATTAAAGGTTTTACAAGAAACTAAAAATAGGACTACCATTTGATACATCTATACCACTCCTGGGTATATACCAGATAGACTCTTATCCACACTCACTAGAGACACCTACAAATCCATTTTCATTGTCATGCATTCATAGTATCCAGGTTATGAAATCAGTCTTGGTGTCTATCAACAAATGGATAAAGAAAATTTTAACACAACACATCACACTGGAGTTTCATATAGTCTTAAAAATGAATAACTTATTTGCTAGAAAATGAATGGACTAGAGGTCATCATGTTAAGTGAAGTAAGACAGACTTAGAAAAGTGTCTCTATCATGTTTTCTGTCGTATGTGGAACCTAGAATAGAAAAAATTAAAAAGTCTTAAAATGATGACCTGAAAGTAGAATGGCTCTTCGGAAGGCATGAGCTGAGCAGACATGGGAAAGGTTAAGAGTGGGCTTGGGAAAGTCGAGTCCAGCCAAGTGCAGAGTGCACAATAGTGGTAAACCCATTAGTAGATATAACTAATGACAATTATTATTTTCAAATGAATGGTTGGCCTGAAAATAATGTAACCTATGAAACAAAGACTACTCCCCCTCTCATTTTTTTTTTTTTTGACAATGTCTCTCTATGTAGCTTTGACTGCCCAGGAACTTATTATGTAGACCAGGCTTACCTTTAACTCACAGAGATCCATCCACCTCTGCCTCTCAAGTGTTGGGATTAAAGGCCTGATTAATTAAACCACACCAGGTTAGTACTCACATTTTTGAATTGAGAACATTTTTCTTTGAGATTGTAGAATCTTTCAGCTTTGTGATTTAAGTTGAATGGGTCATTAAAATGCATAATAATCTTGAAATTCTTGTTTTCTAATCAGCTGTCCTCCCTACTTCTTCTCTAGAATCCCTAATGAAGAGAATACTTTGACACCTGAGTTCTGAAGCAACGGTCAGAATGTGCTGTTATACTTTTAAAAATTAAAGCACAGGAGCTCAGAATAAGAATAGATTTCAGAAGTAGAGGGGTAGAGTTTTTGCTGTTCATGTGTGGGGGGTCTGTTTTCACATTCCCATTATCATGCATGTACATGAGAACACACACACACACACACACACACACACACACACACACACACACACACACACACACACACACAGGGTAGATGTGGTGGTGGCTGTGGTCTCAGCCCTGGAAGAAGAGGGAGGGGAATCAGAGTCAAAGTTGACCTTGGATATACAGCAAGTTTGAGTTCAGCCCGGGCTACATAAGACCTTGTCTCAGCAGCAACAGCATCAACAGAAGACAAGCATTCATTTGTTTTCTTAGTCAACCAAACCAATACTTGAGGCAGCATAGACTCAGATCCACTCTTTTCTCTCTGACCTGGTGGAAATGAAATGTTTATCTTGTTGTCATGGTGGATAAGTAATGCTAAGTAAATCCAGTTCACTATAAAAACTTAAAAATAGATAACATTTTAAATCAGTGTGTTGTGTTTGTGTGTGTGTTTATATATGTGATGTTTTCTTTGTCCATACGATTATTGACTGATACCTATGTTGGTTCTAAAATTTAGAATAATGAGTAGTGGTGCAATAGTCATTGACTTGCAAGTATCTCCTGGACATGTTGTCTTGAAGAACTTTGTATAAAGGCTCAGGAGTGGTCTAAAAAAAAAATAATAATTGATAACATTTTTAACTCCGCTAAATGTACATATACCGAATTGTACTGATCATTTTGGACACTAGATGGCGATATAAGCGCATCACATAATAAACCTTTCCTTAATTGAGCCAGCTTTAAAATCCAGGCAATGGAGGACAGAGAGCGCAGGTTAATGCATTTTTAAAGCAGCAAAGTCAAATAGAATCAGGGGTTGGGAGTGAGCTAATACTCTGAATGTATTCAGTAACCCAATGGTTATTGAAAGAAGACATCGTTAAACACACACACACACACACACACACATACACACACACACACACACACACACATACAGTTAATTTAGTTTGCCGTTGAAAGACCTTCAAGCTAATTCATGGTGCAAAAGTTGGCAGGGAACACACAAATCTCAAATGTATTCAGCTCATATGTTCACCTCTGTTTTTGATTTTCAGCTTTTGAATTAGCAGTTGTTTGGAGTGGTGTGTGCCTCACCACCTGTGTTGTTCACTGATGAAAAAGTGCCTTCTTATCAGGGATGTGAGCCCAGGACTTGGGCATTTTAAGGGGAAATGGGGGACTTACTGTAAGCAGTTAGCTGGGCCATTATTGACTGGCAGGCTCAACTGGAAGCACTTCGTTAGTGTATTAGGTTGCCCTGGAAATGCCTTCTTGAAACTCTAATGATGCACTTAACGGAGCCCTCTGGGACAGGGGTAAAATGTCTCTTAGCAGGCGTGTCTTCCATGGGAGTACTCTTGGGATGGGTTGGGATGGGCAGGCACATCTAAAGAGAGTCTCAGTAAAGAGGAAGCCTCAGAACAGGTTGCTGGTAGCAGTTTCTTATAGGTAAGTCAAGATAGTGACTTACTGCTAAAAACTCCTAGCTTTTTATGGACGTTTGAATGAACATTCAGAGAAAGCATCTTCGATCTTGTGTGTGTGTGTGTGTGTGTGTGTGTGTGTGTGTGTGTGTGTGTGTGTGTGTGGTACACAAGCTTGTGTTGGCCTAAGGAATGAAGGGGAAAGGACATTTGAGTAGGACTGTAATCAAAGGCTTAAAAGGTATGAATACAAAACACTTGTAACTTGAACATTCCTTGGATTAAAGGGAAAATGGTTTAGAGGGAGACATGCGCCCTTCTGCAGAGTCATGCATTTGAAGAGCTCGTCCAGAGGGTTTTCAAATGAAAATCACTGCCAGTGTGGAAGGTAATTGATGGGGGCGGGAGTGGTGCGTTGGAGTTGCAGGCAAGGGAAGAGCTGAGAGGTGGCCTGGGCAAACTCCTGATCACAGGTCTGAGGGGGCCCGGTGCGGAGCAGCGTTCCCGCCCTGCACCAGGAGCCAGCGCCTCCAGTCCAGTGCCCACCGCGGGCGCCCCGTCAGCGCTGGCAACCTGTCATCGACGAGGACGTGACTCCAAGCTGCCTCCGCTCTCTCTAAGCCCTATTCCTTTAAGATGATGTAATAGTCATTTCCCTGGATGGTTTCTTGCCTGCACTGCTCACACAACAGCATCCGAACTGTTCCTGGCACCGTGGGACCTCCCAGCTCCGGAACCCGAGCCCGGCAGGCATCTCCCCACCGCCCTGGCTCCTTCTCGCTCCTAACTGGCGGGGATATGGGCGTCCCTTTGCCCTTGCCGGCAGGTGGGGTGGCTGCTGCGACCCTGGCTGGGCGCATTTGTCTGTCTGTCTGCTTTCAGGCTCTCTGAACGCATCCAAGTCCAGGTACCTCTTGCAACTCTCCCAGGTGTAAAGAATCTGTCGTAAAGATTTGGATTTTGGTCTTTTTTTCCCCTGCCGAAGCTTTGGTTGAATATATTTTTCTCTGTTTCACTTCTTCGACTCAACCTCCTCACGGTTCAACTTTTTTATTTTTTTTTTTTCCTTCCGATCCGTTTTTAACCAGACATTTGGGAGTGAATATGTACACACATATACACAAACGTACATCTACGAGCGCATAAGTGCAGTGCAGAATCGTTTGTTTTCCCGAGATCCCCTCTCTCTGGCACTTTTCATTGATACCTTCTGTTCATTACCTGTTTGGGATTAGACAAGAGATCCAGACCCTGCGTGGCTCTGGTTTCCTGATTGCTCTGGAGATTATTTCTTCGCAAGAACTGAGTCTCCA
Organism: Cricetiscus sungorus; assembly: GCA_030556225.1. Taxonomy (NCBI): domain Eukaryota; kingdom Metazoa; phylum Chordata; class Mammalia; order Rodentia; family Cricetidae; genus Cricetiscus; species Cricetiscus sungorus. The sequence continues at coordinate 121,144,255 of JANBXA010000651.1, read as the reverse complement.
GCACTCGCTAAGGTAAGCGCAGAGACGTCACTGCTTTCTCTGTCCTGCTGGGAAAACAAACAAACAAAAAAAACGGGGGTTCTTTGGAAGTTGAAAATTGCATATGCCTTTTACATCAGATTTACAAACAGGATGAATCTGAGCAGCAGATGGCTGGAGACAGTGGCATAAGGATAAACTTAAAGACAGTGCAGTCTGGGGGAAGCACTAACTCAGGTAAGGAGTGACTAAAGTCAATAGTTACAGGATGCTTATGTAAAAATAATCTCCTCCCTGTCGTTTTCCCTCCCTTTCTCCTTCTCTCCCTCTCTGCTCTCCCCAGAGATCTCTCCTTTTCTGACTCATTCTGAGTCTGAGGAAATGATTTCTCTGTTTTCCTCTCAGACAGACCTCTGAGTAACTGGGCACTTGGCTTTCTTGGCTAGCCGGCCTAATGGAAGATCGAATGTAGACAAGCTGATTATTATATCCTGTGAAGTGGTAGCTCACTACCAGACAGCTTTAAACTCCCTGTCCAGCATCCCTTCACCTGTGGACTCTCCTAAAATTTGCTTTGTTGGGGGAACAAAGAGCAAAGGCAGGGTAAGAGGAGGTCATTTTGAAAGAGTTAGCACCTCTTCCCTCCCTTACAACTGGATGCAAAGCCTGAGGCTGTAACTTGGTTGGATTGCACCTTTAAGTTCAGGAAGCTGCAGAAGAAAGGGACAATGGCTCTGAGTGGGAACTGTAGTCGTTATTATCCTCGGGATCAAGGGGCTGTCGTTCCCAACTCCTTCCCTGAAGTCATAGAACTGAACGTTGGGGGCCAGGTTTACTTCACCCGTCATTCCACATTAATAAGCATCCCCCATTCCCTCCTGTGGAAAATGTTTTCCCCAAAGAGAGACAACGCTAACGATCTGGCCAAGGACTCCAAGGGAAGGTTTTTCGTCGACAGAGATGGCTTCCTATTCCGTTATATTCTGGACTTTCTCAGGGACAGGCAGGTAGTCCTGCCTGATCACTTTCCAGAACGGGGAAGGCTGAAAAGAGAGGCTGAGTATTTCCTGCTCCCGGACCTCGTAAAGCTCCTGGCCCCGGAGGAAGTCAAGCAGAGCCCGGATGAATTCTGCCACAGTGACTTTGAGGATGGCTCCCAAGGAAGCGACCCAAGAATTTGCCCCACATCTTCACTGCTCCCTCATGACCGCAAGTGGGGTTTTATTACTGTGGGTTACAGGGGATCCTGTACCTTGGGCAGAGAGGGGCAAGCAGATGCCAAGTTTCGGAGAGTTCCCCGGATTTTGGTTTGCGGAAGGATTTCCTTGGCAAAGGAAGTCTTTGGAGAAACTCTGAATGAAAGCAGAGACCCTGACCGAGCCCCAGAAAGATACACCTCCAGATTTTATCTCAAGTTCAAACACCTGGAAAGAGCTTTTGACATGTTGTCAGAGTGTGGATTCCACATGGTGGCCTGTAACTCCTCAGTGACAGCGTCTTTTGTCAACCAGTACACAGAAGACAAGATCTGGTCGAGCTATACCGAATACGTCTTCTATCGTAAGTAGGAAGGTTTCCATTTATTTTTGTGTATTTGACCCCATTTCGCAGATGTATGTGGTCTCGTGTTTTGTTAGGGTTCAAGGATACTGGTTTGGAATTGCAGCTGTGCTAAAACTGTAGCCTATAATTCAGTTATTGCTGCCTACCGGATCCCGGAGGTCACAGTCTAGATAGACTTCAAATTTTAGAAGGGACCAATGATGCTGTCAGAGTTCGTAAACAAGCATGTGTGACTTTTTTTCTAGATAGTGACTTGTGAAGATGAGATTGCTGACAGAACTTGGCTGATGTTTCACAAGGTTTGGAGTTTTGCAGAGTCAGTCGGGAAGAAGGACTAAGGCCAGCCCTCTCAGCTAAACTCTTGAGGTCCGAGAAGCTGATTGCTGGAAGCTTGCTTTCATTATTGGCTTTCAGAGTACAGATGGATGCTGTACAGAGTGATGTGGTCTTTGCTAGATGGCAGTGCAGACTGCTGAAAAGCCCCCCTCCCCCCCCAGGTCTGAAATCCACCGTTACAGGCTTTGCAAATCTGTTGTTTCGTTCTTTAACTTCTTCTGCTGAGATTGGAATTGCATTGCAGGCTTAATTTAGCCTAACTTCGTTTAAGATTCACCTAAAAGGAACTAGATCCCTGAGAATTGCCAGTCACATGCAAACACCTTAGATGCTGAGTTGATAGAATCCCTGACATTAAAAAAAAAATCAGTATGTATATGTGAGGAGATGTGATTGTCAGTGCCTTTCAAGTAGGGCTCTCCAAGTCTGTTCTTTTGCTTAAATGGAGACTTAGGGCGTGGACAGCCTTGTTTTATAGATGGGCATTGTGAAATACAAGCCTTTGGTCTTTGGAGGAAGAACAGTAAATTGAGATATATAGTGTGATACTTGGTTTAACTGCTGATTTTCAACAAGATTTGGGTTTGGGTATTGAGTTCATTCCATAAAGTTTGTGTTCTCAGTGTTAGCATCCCATTTCCTTCTGCTGACTTTTTTTTTTTTTTTAAAGACAGGGTTTCCCTGTGTAGCTTTTACGTCTCTCCTGGAACTAGCTCTTATAGACCAGGCTGGTCTTATACTCACAGAAATTTGCCTGCCTCCACCTCCCAAGTGCTGGGATTAAAGGCATGCACCAACACCACCTGGCTCCTTCTGTGGATTATAAAGCAACTTCAGAACTCAGGATTAAGATATCTACATTTGTTTAAATATAAAGGGAAGATGGAGTTTCTTGAACCAGGTTTTGCCTATAGTTGTGTTTCTCCATTTGGAGTTTGTGCAGATAGAAAAACCAATGGAATTTGGAGTTTCTTCAAACTGGATCATCATCACCTATCCAGAAGTAAGGCTGTGCGGATTGCATGGGCAAGATGGCCCATGAAGAAAAAATAAATCAACCCCAGGAGGTTTCTGATTTGTATGAAATAGCAAACATTATTGGGCCAGTGACATTAATGTGAACTTTGCAATCATTATCTTCATTTAGGCCAGAGCTTAATCAACAAATACTGCTTTCTTCTGTCTGGCAAAGTTCCCATGGATACAGAGATTAGAATCTAGATTTTAAATATTCTGTTAGGGGCTGTCACTCTCTGTAATCCTGCAGAACATATGTCTTCTTCTCTTCTTCAAACTTTGGGAAAAAATATGCTTTAAAGATAGTTCAAATGTAGGTTTGTGTACTTGACTTTGAATTATTTACCCACCCAATTGATGCATTTGCCATCTAGGTCAGCAGTGTTTCTGTATTCATCAAGGGCTTATCTGTCTGACACTATGTCTTCTTTAGAATGTTGTGGAAATGTTCCAATCTCCTGATCACATAATTGCTGCTTCTTTTGTTTAGTGTTCAGCAGTAGTTTGGTCTCCATATCTCTATGGATAGGCTAACACAACCACACAGGAGCTTCATACTAACAGTATATATTTTGCAAATCATAGACTTCCCTTTTGTACCCAACATCCAGAGCTAGGTATTAACTCTTCCTCTGTCTTAGGACCAATAAAACTGACAGCTGGCTTTCTAGGGTGCATAACAGCTTCTGTGCAGCTGCTTAGCCATAATTATTTAATTAGAAGCTGCCAACTGTGCCTATATAAGCATTAATTCATCAAGCTGTTGTGCTCTGCTTAATGGGCCGAAACCATGGGAAGTGCTCTAGAGCACAGAGTTGACTGCATGCAAAGATGCTTTTCTCAGAGGAACTAATTTTCTTCCTGAACTTAATGGTAGTAAATTCACCCCCTCCCCACACACACCTTAGATGCAAGGAATTATCTTTATCCATTGCCGTGATCCGTGTCTCATCAACAAATGAACATAAGAAACTAATGCATTGCTCTGGTTAACAGCCATGGGAGTGAAGACTGCCACCCTGTCCTCCATTTTCCTGTTTGCCTATTTTTCACCCAAGTTTTGCAAGAGTAAAATTCCATATTTCAACAGATTAGATGGATGACATTCTTGTCTCCTTTAACCTTTCATGTGGGTCTAGAACTGATGGTCAGCATCAGTTAATCCCTAGTGTTTTGTCGACATAGAAAGTCACTTATTATCTGCAAATGTTTAAGAGAGGCAGAAGGAATGTAAGCTGTCGCATTCAGTTGCTAAAGAATGAGTATGGCAGTAACATAAAACTGAAGTATCTGTGCTAGGATGGACTCAGGGTATTTTAGATATTTTTTCTTTTGACCTTTATTTAAAACTGGGAAAAGGTGCCTTTTTACCCCATCAGCTAAATCCCACCTCCTTGTTCTTCAAGGATGTCAGAAAAGGTGGTACTGTAAACAGCAGTCAGTGCTATAAAGTGTTCATTCAGTAATTTGAAAACCAGAGGCCCTAGTCTAATAAAATCACAAGTGCACAGGAAGGAAGGGACACTTGCTTTCTATGGCTTCTTCTAAGAGAGGGTGGGAAGTAACTTCAGGTGAATATCTAAAAGTGGTGCTGGGGAGAGAGGGGTTGAAAACATTTAGTTCTAATAAAACAACATGGCCACAAATAGAGAGTTTAGTTAATAAGATAGTGTTTAAACTATTTGTATAGTCTGAGCTCTATTAATTGTACAAATGGTTATGAAGTCACCATGTTTTATACAAATGACTGCACATGGATATGTTTTTAACCTTTATTCTTTTCACTTTGTTTCCTTAAATTTAAAGGGCCACACCAACAAAGGTCTCAAATTCCTTGAGTATGTACATACATATATACATACGCTGTTGATTAGGAAAAGACTTTGTCGAAAAGTAGTAGATCATGCAACTGCTTCCCACTTAGAATTCAGTTCAGACCATGAACCGAGAAGAGGTGATTGTATCTACTCTGAATCATTTCTGCAATATTGACCACAAAGCTTCAAATAAGGGTTAGACTTGCAAAGGAAAAACAAGAGGAAGCAGAAGCCCATCTATCTCCAAAGGATGGTAGCTCCCTTTTATCTTGATAACATGGCACCAGTGGTAACTTCAGCTTTTATTCATTGAGACACAGCATTGGCACATTCAAGTGAACCAGAGCGTAACCCAAATTGTGGGGTAAAGGAAGCTTGCTCTATGTATCTCTACTTTTTCTCTGCCCTTGCAATTCAGGTGTTTTCTTGTCTCCTTGTTGAAGTTTCTCCAGGTGTCAAGTTTTGTCTCCCCATGCTATAACCAGGCTTTGTTGTCAGGAAACCTTTCTGTGCTACCGTTACACATAGAATGCTCTCAATGTCTGCCATTACTTTTCCCAGAAGTATCTGAACATGAGACAACTTCCCATAGTTATGTACCAGGCAGCCTTTTATCCTGAAAATAATGTTGTTAAGACTCCAGGTTACTTAATTTTTAATTAAAAACAAATCATAACTTATTTAAGTCTAAGGCAGTATGATGAAGTCAGCATGAATCCAACATCAGGCATGTATTGGAAGGCAAAGTACAGAGGGGATGACATCATTTTCTTTTTATTTCTTTAAGATGTTGTGTGCTGAGAAATGGGCTCTATGTAACAGTGAATAAGCATGTTAGTAATACATTTTCATACTGTTTTCATTTCTATTCCAAATAAGATCTGTTACCTGGCTTTAATCTTTTGTGGGAGGTGATTAAAATAGGTTATTCCTGGGACTAAGACATTACTGAATGAATTCAGCAGCAAGGAAGATGTCAGTTAGTGAGAAGAAAGGGAAGAGAACAAGTCTCTAATATTGCTTCTAAAAGGCCCGAAAAGGTAGGGGTGGTGGAAAATGCCTTTAATCCAAGCACTAGGGAGGCAGAGGAAGATGAATCTCTGTGAGTTCAAGGACAGTCTGGTCTACAGAGAGAGTTCCAGGACAGACTCCAAAGCTACACAGAAAAACCCTGTCTCAGAGAAAAAGCAAACAAAGACAAATGTCCTGAAAAGTTAAAAATACAATTGGAAAGAGAGGCGTAAGTATTACTTAAAGCCTAATGAGATTTAGATCCTATCAAATAGAGTTGAAACACAGAGGGCTGTGAGTGCATCAAAACACTCCCAAAGTGGAACCCATCCAAACATAAAATGTGGGGAGGAGAGGAATGGCTGAATGCTCAGGCACTTTGAGTTCACATTTCTGAAAGCCATTCCCTTAAAATTGATAGGTAAGCTCTGCTTCATTATTCACAGCCAATTTTCTTCTTTGGTTTTCATTTTACCTTAAACCTCATAACTCTTGGGTAGCTTGTTATTTTTTTAATTTCAAGTGTAAACAAATGCAGAGATAATGTGCAAGAGGCTTCGGTCTAACCAACACCCATCTCTTGATTGTTGTGATTATTAGCATAAGGAAGTTCTACATCTATGCTCTAATTGACCTTACTTCTGGTCTGTTCTGGATAACATTGGTCTTGTGACTCATCTATGGGTACTATACCAGTATTTGTATAAGTTAAAAAAAACACAATATAATTACTGCAAACAAAATCAATATCTTCACTAACAAAAATCTAGCCAGTGTTCAAATTTTTCTGATTTTTCCTCACATTATCTTAGCTGATTTGTGAGAATCAGTGTCTAGATGAGGCACATTTGTTATGTTTAATTGATGCAGCTTCCTTATACTCTTTCATAATTTAATAATATTGCATGTAACTTCTATGCAACCCATTGGTTAGACACTGTTAACTCATTAGATGTAGGTGTTTTGACTGGTCAATTCAGTTTCAGTATTTCTGGCCAGTCTTCATTGTTTATAGAAAATGAATTTGAATTTGCATAGATGGACTGGAAAACTACATGTTCGGGAAGCAAAGTAAGGGCACCCTTTTATTGTTAGCTTTTATGTTTATTGTATGAATAGATAGTGATGGGGACTATTCTCTCCACTTTCCAAGTCCATTGTTTCAAAAAGGTAAGCATTATAAAGGGCAACATACTTTCCCTTCCAGTTATTCAGGAGAATTCTAGTATTCTATGGTGTTGTCATCATTGGTCCAGGCTGCTTTTAGGAGTGCAGTGAGCTTCCCAGGATGTGCACTGGATCTTGTTGACTGTGAATAGGAATCATTTGGGGGTGGGAGAAGTCACCTTCTACCCTTTCTAATGCTGTATTTGAGCATCTGAGGATTCTTTTAGCTGTAGTGATGATCCACTGAATTCACCATCTGTTTCCAAGTATTTTCTCCTTGTATGTTTCCAAGTGTCATTAAGTGGCATCTCCAGTCACCCAGTTCTTCAGGAATAATAACCCCAGAATGCATCCCAAGCCTTCATTCTCCCCAGTGACCCTCTCTAATTCACTGTAATTTCTCTTCTGCTCTCCCCTCTTTTTGAGAAATCCATTCTATGTGTTTCCATAACCAAAGATGCTACCCTGTCTGGGTCATCAGTGTTGCCTTTCTAGACAATCGCAAGACACTTGAGAGTCACCTTTGGACTAGTGTCTGTGCTGCAGACAAGGTAAGGTTTTGAAAACATAGTCTGACCACACCATTTTTCCACTTTAACTCTTCACCACCATGAAGTACTCTTGAGTCTTTACTGTGCTTTAGGAGCCTGTACTTTTTAAATGACTCCTGCTTTGCTCTCTAGTCTCTTCTGTTCCATTTCACTTGTGTGTTTTAAGATTACTGGCTTACATCTTATTAAGTTCCTGGATTTATTTTTTAAATCTGCTTCTTCATTTTCGCATATGATGTCCCCTCTGCTTGGGATCTTGCCTTTACCTGTCCTAAAGAGAAATCACATTTTTGGACAAGGCATGCCTTATACTTGCCTCCTAGGGCCCTAATTTCTTCTACCATAACACCAATCCTAATATGTTATTCTTGTTTATCTGCCTATCTCTCTATATCTCAACTTTGTAAAAATAGAAACTCTCAGGTTCATCATAATTCCTGGTACTAACACTCAGGTACCTACTCTCTAATCTATTTTTAAAAAATGGAAAAGTGCCGACTGCAGTGTTCTGCCATGACCATAGATGCCGCTGACTGGGAATAATACTGTTAGAATAGCTCTTAAAAGAAATGCTGGCAGTCGGGTGCCCAATGGTGTGATTAATACTGTAATGGCTGGTAAGGACTCTTGTTAATGCCCATTGAGTACTCCTTTTACATAGAGTGGAAGTGTCACAGAAAGTTACTCTACTCTTAGTACCTGCCCAGTGATTCCAGCCCTAGGGAAATGAGAAGAACACTTACCAGCAGTAAAGTCTCCTGTGCTTCCTTTAGCTGGTCTTTCCTGGCAGGAGAAAATTGATGCTGGTGGGACTGGTGTTAAACAAAAAGCCCAGAGGGGAAGCAGGATTCAGAAAAGTGTGTAGAATTGATGAAGTATTCATACTAGGAAAAGAAACTGACAGAATACAAAGTGTGTTACGAGACCTGCCTTCTTTATTTTCTTTCTGCCTAAGTGTTCTGTTTATTCTCCTTGATTCCCATCCGTGAGCATATTCGTTAATGCCAGGGTCAGCCTAACACTGTGGTTAAGAGCCTGGTGATTGGAGCACAGGTGAAAAGTGTTCTGTTTGTCCTTAAAATAGCACTCAAGTTCAAATCCCTGTTTGTTTCCTATTAGTGATGCTAACATGAGGAAATTACCTTCCTTGCAAGCCTTCCTCTCCTTAACTGAGAATGAGGTTAAGAAACAGTAGCTGATAGAGATGGTTGTGAGACTCAAACGGCTGATGGACAAAGTACAGGAGAGAATGCCTGGTACCAGACAGTGTTCAGGGTGTGAACACCTAGTCTCCTGGTGATTCTGGAAGGGAATAGTCACAGGACTTCACCTAAGTAATTTGTCTGCTTCCTTTTGGTAGTTGTTTGTTGTCTAGTTTATTGATCTAAGTATGTACAAATGAAAATTATGTAAAAGTATACTTGATAGAAGGAAACTCCGACCATTCATTTTGACTGAATAAGAATAACTATAAAGGCAAAGCTTACAAAAGATTTCAAATTAAATGTCACAGCGTATCCTATAAGTATGAAAGTTTCTAAGTATTAATTAAAAGAAAATTTAAATAAGACTATATAAATATTTTAAAAAGGGAGTGAAGAAAGGTCTTGAAAATCTAGCAAAGTTAAAGTTTTACATTACACCCTGGAAACTGTTAACGGTGGCCTTGTCCAAACTTCATTTCAACCCTTGGCATTCTGAGTCTAGGATAAAAATACACTGGAATTGAAAATTAAGAATACAACTTAAATTATAGTTTCGGTCTCTACAGAACTAGAATTCCCCTTTTATGAATCTCAGCCTGGAGAGTATTTTTTGTGGTGACAGAAGAAATGGGCATTGGGTGGGCCAGTGACAGTGGGATCATCTAAATTGTTCCAAAAGCAGAAAGAAGACATTTTACTCCACACTAAATGCAGCTCTGTGTTCTGACATGACTGGGAAATGAGCTTGTTGATCAGCATGTGCTAACATGTGACCTATTCAGAAACTGCTCCACATGAGATAATTCACACTTTTCTATTTTTATTCAGCCCTATTGTGAGGCAGAAACTTATAATCATTTCCCTGCCTGATGCACAGCAACCTTTCATTCCTAGTGAATGTGATACAGTGTGCATATGAACCAGCTGCAATCAGGAAAATAGAAGGCAAGCCTAAGACTATCAGGCCTTGGGAAACTGTGAACGCCCCAGTCAACATTGTTTGTCAAGTAAACAAAGCTAGAGGGAACTAAGTTCAAGCAACAGTGATGCTTAGTTTAAAGGAACCCTGGAGGAACAGAGAAATTCCAGTGATCAGAATAATAGAATCGGTGCTCATGTGTGCTGGACTGTTGCAGAGGCAAAGGGAAATATCCAAGGCGTTCTGAAAATGCTCCAAAGACAGAAAGAGCCCACCTGACATATAAAGTACATTGAGTACTGGATCTCATGGGTCAGTCTCATAGACTGAACATCCAATTGCATCTGTTGAAGCCATTTTTCTATAGGCATGCTCCAGCACATTTACACAGCAATGCCATTGAAAATAGGACTCAGTTTTCATTTAACTGATTTCTAGTCAGCTAGTTGAAATCTTTTCTTCTTTAAACAGAAGGTGCCTGTATAGAGTTCAGCTTTGTCAGATGACAAAAGAATGGGGATGAATTTTTGATTTCTCCAAGAAAAATACACCTTACAAATGAAGAATTTTGCTTTGCTTTTTTGGGTGGACATTTGTGTGGAATAGGGATATGGTGACTAACATTCTGTATTGCTTTCCACAGCATTAGATCCGCTTTTGAAGTTTAAAGTAATAAAATACTATCTGTGTTTGTTTGCAAAGACCTTATTGATTCCTCCTTTGTAAGGGTCCATCTCATATAAAGTATCATTTCAGAGACCACTTGAGGTGGGTAGGAAATGTCAAATATGCTTACAAAGTGTATAGATTCTGATTGCAGAGAAAGTGATTGACAATCTGCACAAACTCCATTGATTGGAATCCATAGGCACTTCAAAATTTCCTTCATCTGTACCATCTGCGCGCACACACACACACACACACACACACACACACACACACACACACACACACACACACACAAGCAGTGAAGTGTTTTCTAAAGACACCCTTTCAGTATTATGCTCATTATCATGCCACCTTAACTGTCACCTCTGTTACGTGTGGAAAGTCTTACTTGTACCTGAACAATCATCAGCTACCAGAAGATGAGGGAGCTTCTCTCAATGTAAAACTTCAGCCACATCCCAGATAGTAGGCTAGCTGGTAGCCCCACATTTCCATTATAAACTTTGTTGGTTTGTATAAAAGACTCACGAAGACAATGGATGGTGAACCCATTACAGAGGAGCAGAAGCCAAGCTGTTAGCTACTGGGTCTCACTCTGGACTAATTGCCATATACTTCATGCTCCAAAGAGAGAACAAAAATCAATGTAGCCCATTTCTCTAGCTCCTTTGGCATGCTCACCGTGCCCATCCCCTTTAAAAGCATTTGTCCATTTGTACTATTCCCCACCCTGCTCTTTCTATAGTTCTACAGATCTGACCAGTTTCCTTTGAACTTCAAGATGTTGCACTTGTGTCTCCTCTTCCCCCAAAACTCTATTCTACCTTTCACCACTCCAAATCTTACTCCTCTTTCAATGTCAGGCCTTAGTGGGGTTTTATTAGAAAGGCGCCCTGTTCTGCCATAGCTGGAGTAGTCAGGGTCTATACAGCGCCTAGCTGCATATCATCTTGTTTTCCTGTTACCATGTTAGGATTTCTTATACAGGTAACCATTTGTCCTATTCTCTCTCTCCCCCAAAAGCTGTATCAAGACAGCAGTTTTGTTTGCCCTTCTTTTCTGCATCCTCAACACCTTGTGTAATGCTTCCTGCAGAACAGATACTTGGTCATTTCTTCTCTATTCTTCACATGGCACCATGTGTAACGGTGGTAGAACCCCTTTTCATATAAAGGCCACTGATGATCACACACACACACACACACACACACACACACACACACACACACACACACAAGAGAGAGAGAGAGAGAGAGAGAGAGAGAGAGACAGCACAGATAAAGATCTATCTAGTACAATGCAAACAAAGAAAAGAAAAAAGAAATGAAAGGAAAAAAGGAAACCTAAAGAAAGTTCCTAGGGAAAGGATTTGTGTTGTGGACAAAAGTGGGGATAGTTACTTTCAAAGGTTACTTAACCTCTCCAACCTTCAGATACCCTAAATACATGGCATGAACAGTGGGCCAATTCAGTTGTCTCACAAAAGAGTTAGCAGTAGCATGACTTGTGTTAAGGGATTATGTTCCTTGATTAGATGTTTGTCATCAAGGCAGATTTTATTATAGTTTGACTAAACATCCAGAAAAATGTTTCAAGGATAGGTAGCTACAATTAAGGAGAGAGTAAATCTGTTATTTTTGAAAGTGAGGAAGTATTTAAGCATTAATGTTCTGTCTGAAATAGGCAAACAAGCTTAGATAAGAGCTTACCATCACACAACATGGTATAATTGCAATATGTGTAATGATTAAGTTCGAGTAGCATACAGTTTTGACTGTACTGAGTATCCTTTGATTTTTTCTATTTGTATAAAGATCACACATAGAGCAGATAGATACTAGCCAAATGAATGAAAACAGACCCCTTATCAAAGCCTCTGGGTCATAATGTTGGATGGGAACTTGAATATTTGGGGAACGTGCTAAGTAATTTTTTACACGAGATAGAATCATCTGGAATTAGAAGGCTCAGCTGTAAAAATCCTTGTATCACACTGGCCTTTAAGCAAGTATTGGGCATTTTCTTTATTGATGATTGATGTAGAAGAGCCCAGGCAACTATAAGTGGTGCCACCCCTTGGCAAGTGACCAGCCACACGTGCTTCTTCATGACCTCTGCTTTAGTTCCTGCCTCCAGGTTCCTGCTTTGAATTCTTGCCCTGGCTTCTTTTCATGGTAGGCTACAACCCATAAGCAAATAAACCCCATTTCTTCAAGTTGGTTTTGATGAGTACTTTATTACAACTATAAAAAGCAAACTAGGACAGCAGGGAACCAACTAGATTTACAAAATCAGAGCATCCCAGCTGGGTAGAGGGGAATATCATAATTTTATGACTCAGTTTCCTCTGAGTCATCAGACTTTAAATGAAGTCCTGGGTAAAAGCCAATATACACAATCTTTTTAGTGGTGCTATTTTGATTGAATTGAGAAGTGAGCATAAGTTCTCATTCTAATTCCTGCTTACTTCCTTTTTCTGCCCTTGGGAAAATTCCAGGAAACCTAGAAACCACAGTATTTGGTTTGAAGAAACATGACCAATTATTCCAGACAAATGATGGATTTTCCTTCTCTAAAAATTTTTAGTTTTGCATTTTTATTGGGTTCATCTTCATTTAATTTTCATTTGACATAGGTTTAGTTGTTAGACAGAATCTGGTGCAAATCAAGGAGAAAAGTTGAAAATTTAAAAACAAAATTAATTTGCTTTTATCATTGACATTTTTCAAAGAAAGCTTCTTAACCACTTCAATGTATATTTATAACAACACAACGATGGTAATTATTTCTATTCATGAGAAGACAAGAAGATGGTTTCTAGGGTTGACTTTATATGCTGCTAATTTGGGATTCTTTTCTGCATTACCAATAAACCTAAATTTGTATATTTTTCTGTGAGACTAATATACTATGTATTTCCTGCAAAAAGCTTAAAAATGATGGTAAAATCTTTAGTTAAAATGGAGTTTCTGGGTCGTGGTGGCACATGCCTTTAATCGCAGCACTCAGGAGGCAGACGCAGGCAGAGCTCTGTGCGTTTGAGGCCAGCTTGGTCTACAGAGCGAGTTCCAGGACAGTTTCCAAAGCTACAGAGAAACCCTGTCTCAAAAACAAAAGCAAAAACCCATAACAATGGGCTGGAGAGATGGCTCAGGAGTTAAGAGCACTGACTGCTGCTCCATGAGGTCCTGAGTTCAATTCCCAGCAACCACATGGTGGCTCACAACCATCTATATATGAGAGCTGGTACCATCTTCTTGCCTGCTGGGACACATGCAGGCAGAACACTGTATGCATAATAAATAAATAAATAAATAAATAAATAAATAAATAAATCTTTTTAAAAACTGGTGCTGCTTTCTGTCTTTATATTCAAGATTGATTACAAACAAACAAAACCTGTGTTGGGGGATATTAAAACATAATTTCTTTTTCCAGTAGTATTCATACATATAAAAACAGCATAATATAAAAACATACACATAAAAACTTGACACCACAGAAATATTTTCATATTTAAAATATACACTTTACCTTAGCAGTTTGTTTATTTGTTATGAGAAAGAAAGTTTTCTTGAAAATAAGAAGATACAGCCTAGTCAAATAATCACTAGTTTAGCTTGCTATTGATGCCTTTCTGTTTTTGTTTTTGTTATTTTTTTGTTTGTTTGTTTTGTTTTTCTTTTTCAAGACAGGGTTTCTCTGTGGTTTTGGAGACTTTTCTGGAACCAGCTCTTGTAGATCGTGCTGGCCTAAAACTCAAAGAGATCTACCTGCCTTTGCCTCCTGAGTGCTGGGATTAAAGGCATGCACTACCAACACTGGCCACCATTGAAGCATTCTTGAGTTAAGATAGAAGTAAAGGTTACACACTAGTATACATTTAAATTCTCAGATATTAACAACATTTATGAGAACTTTTCATTGAACTTTATACCAAATATTATGTAAAAGATTTCTCATTTGATTTAGACCAAACCTCTACAATGAGACATTGAGGTTCAGAGAGTTGAAACTTGCCAAAGATCACACTTTTAGTAGGTATTTACTAAATTGAAGGATTTCTGTGTAGATGGATCAAGTTGCATCTATTTGGCTTTATGTTTGAACAAAGTTCATTAGTTTATATCATCAACTACTTAAGGGTAGACTAGGAGATGCAAGGCCATGATGGAGCTGCATTACAAATGTGTATCAGTATTATGCCATCTGATAACTGGTGTAATTATAACTCAAATCTCATTTGCCATGACCACCATTGTTCTGGTATTCTTTATTTTACTACTACTACTACTACTACTACTACTACTACTACTACTACTACTACTACTACTACTATTAGTTTTTTTGAGACAGGGTTTCTCTGTGTAGCTTTGGAGCCTGTCCTGAAAGTCACTTTGTAGACTAGGCTGGCCTTGAATTCACAGAGATCTGCTTGCCTCTGCTTCTCTAGTGCTTGGATTAAAGACATGCATCACCATTACAAGATGATGTTCTGGTATTCTTAAGTCATGCCATAAACACCACAGAAATACCATATGTCAGTGCTGAATTTTCAGAGCTGTCATGTAGCTATTCAAGGGAATCCCATATAAAGCCTGAAGTAGGGTGTGTGGATGTAGAAGGCGTTCCACAGAGATGACTTCCTTGCTTCTCCCTTTCAAATATCAAGTCTTATGAACATGACTTCCCCATGGTATAGCTTCAGAAATGTTAAAGCAGATTGAGCCCAAGTCTGCAAATCTGTCCTCAGTTACCCACACAGAGCTTCTGGGATGCAGTCTCTCCTTCCAGAGACTCCCACATAGCATTATTTTTACAGATTTGATTTTCTAGTTGCCACAGATATGAAAAGGCACAAGATTTCATAGTACAAAAAGATGTCAGAAACATTTGAAATGGATCATGGAGAACTTATTTTATTTTCCTTCATGCCATCGAATATCTAAGTAAAATAACAGACTCTTTTCCTCTCTCTCTCTCTCTCTCTCTCTCTCTCTCTCTCTCTCTCTCACACACACACACACACACACACACACCAAAAGAGCATATTAGCTTGCTTTAGTTCTAGAACTAGTAGCAAGACAGAGACTTAGATGGGGACATGACAAGCACTGATGGTTCTTGAAGAAAAGCAACATTAAACTTGACTGTCTTGACACTGGGTAAATCACAGATGCAAAATGAACTTTTTTTGGGTAGCTTGTCCTGTTTGTGCTTTGAGAGTTAATAGGGAACTTACTTCTCTATATTTTATGTTTATAATAGTTCTCCATTACTTTAGAGGCCAGTGCTGCAACCATACACTAAAAGGAAAACTTCATTCTTGAGTTTAAAACCAGTTGGGTTTCTTAAAGCAGTTCATTCTCAAATCTTGGTGAGTATCTTAAAAAACATAGAGGAAAAAAATGTGTAATGTTATGTTCGTATTTTAATGGGTTTTGCTTTTCAACATCCAGCTGTTTGCCTGTCTCTAAAATGAGTTATTGATGCCATTGAATGTATGCAAATCAAATGTGCTTATGCACATGATGTTCTCTCTTTAGAACACCAGGGTTCATCATGGCAACAATTTGGAAGGGAGCAGGATGGCCTTTCCCATTTTACAGACAAGAAAACTTAGACCTAGAGAGATTCTTACTCAAGTTCACAGCTAATAACAAAAGCAGGATTCAAACTGCCTGTCAAGTCTGTCTGACTCAAAGTTCTACCCATGGGTTAGTATTTTTATTTTATTTTACCTTATTTTATTTTTTTGGGTTAGTACTTTTAAATCACTTACAGTAATCACTAGTAAGATTTCATGATAAAATGGGTTTTGTTTGTTTGTCCACTGTGAGATTGAGCCTGGGATGACTATAAAGTCGACTATGAGGAAGCAGAATCTATGTTTATAGTTTATATGCCTTTATAAAAATAGCTAATACTTGTAGGGGTAGTTTATCTCTGCAAGGCTTTACTAAGGGTTTTATGTGAAAGTGACTTACACAACATTTTATTTGAATAGTCCAAACAGAATCCGGTACTGAATCAAATACATGTAATTTACAGCCTTTAAGAAACTTACATTTTGGTGTGTTTGTGTGCATGCGTGTGCGCATGCATGCCATGTGGGATAGATAGTAAACAGCATGAATAAGAAAAATGTGATATATAAGTAAAAAATGAGGATGAAGGTGGTGCAGTTGGTGGTTTCCAATCTTAATTTTAGATGTTCACTTGATACAAACATAGTCACATTGGAAGAGGGAACCTTATTTGACAAATTGCCCTCCATAGAATGGCCTTGGACATGACTGTGGGGGCATTTTGTTTGTTGCTAGTTGATGGAAAAGGACATAGACCAATGTGTATGGTGGGAGTTAGCTCTGCTGGGTAGACAGATAATCCTAGGTTATATTAATTGGTGTAGCTGGCTGAGTGGTGGTGGCACATGCCTTTAGTCCCAGCACTCGGGAGGCAAAGAAGGCATGTCCATGTGAGTTCAAAGCCAGCTTGTTCTATAAATCTGCACAGAGAAGCGTTGTCTCAAAAAAAATAAATTAAATAAAATAAAAAATTAAAAGGGGTAGCTGAATATGAGCCTGAAAGTAAGCCAGGGAAATTGGGCAGTAGCTAACATTAGGGAAGGGTGTTAAAACTGTGGTGGTGATGTATTATATGAGAGACACTACTTTTAGTTAAAAAAAAATACATATAATACAGCTTCACTTGAAATTTATTTGCTTCAAGTGAGTCCTGATGGCATTAGTCAATAATACACTTCTCCAGTTCACTCAGTCCTCCACAGCTCTAGACTGCCATTTTTATGATGATTGTCACACATATACATCCCACCTTACCACATATATATGAATATGTACTGGTACTATTATTTTATGTACAATAACAATTATACACACACATATATATCTACATATAAACATATATACATTAATATATATTATATGTACAATAGCAGCTCCATATATATTGTATGTATGTATGTATGTATGTATGTATGTATATGTAAAGAGAGAAAGATCTTATTCCTGTGGATGAACAAACAAAGCTCATAAACTAATAATGAACTCCAAATGCCT
Organism: Cricetiscus sungorus; assembly: GCA_030556225.1. Classification (NCBI taxonomy): domain Eukaryota; kingdom Metazoa; phylum Chordata; class Mammalia; order Rodentia; family Cricetidae; genus Cricetiscus; species Cricetiscus sungorus. The sequence goes on along the minus strand of JANBXA010000651.1, from coordinate 121,126,939 downwards.
TCCATTGCCTTACCTACTTCTCCAAAGGTATCACTATAGCTATATTGCCTCTCCTGCATGACTACTCTTGTCCCCAGGTACAAACTCATTCCCTTCAGCATACAACACGTTATTCTATCCACCATCTTAAATAATTTATTCCTTTACTCCCACTTCCTCTTGTCCTGTCTAACTTCTATATTTGAATTCAAAGGGCTGTCTGCACTCATTTTCCCAACTTCTGCTACTCCTAGTCTCTTTTTAAAACACTGTACAGAAGCTTTCATTCGCACCAATTGGCCAGAGCAACTGCAGTCAAAGTCACCAGTGACTTCTGTGTTGGCAAATCTAATGGCTATTACTCCTCAAAGTCACTGTCAGTAGTATGTGACTTGATTAACCAGTCTCTCCCTAGTTAATCATTCCCTCCTACTCAAAGCCCTGTGTTTGCACTTCAGTCTCAGGATACTTGGCTCTCCTTCCATCTTGCTCAGCATGCCTTCTGAGCTTCCTTTGCAGTTTCTCTTTAGTTCTCAGATCTCTGAAGACTCAGGCCTTAGTTAATGCACTTCCTCTCTTTTGTCCTGTCTTACTTGCTCTTCTCATCCAGTTTCTCCAAGTTTGTGTGGCTGACTCCCAAATTGGTATGTTAAGACCAGCCTTACACTGCACAGTCACAGCCACACATATTCAACTTGCTACTTGATGTATATCAACATAAATGTCTAATGAAGTTCAGAGTCTGAGTCCCAATGAAGACCTCCAACCCTTGCTCTCTTCCAAGTCTCCCTTTTCTCCATTGGTAGTGACTCCCGTTAGCCAAGAGGCTTACAATGGAATGCCTAGACTCCTCCTTTCTGTCATATGTACAGCCAGTCCATAACTCCACAGTCTGGACATTCTCATCATCTGCAGGCCCCTTAACCACATGAAGCCTCTACTGTCACTCAGAACCGGATCATTCTCCATTCACATAACCATTGTCTTTAGAGTCCTTCTTCCTGTCTCCCTCATATCCATTTCCCTTCTGTTTCCTCTTCAGAAAAGATCAGGCCTCTAAGAGGCAAACAGGACAAAATGAGATGCAGTTAGATAGGGCAAAAGCCCTCATATCAAGGCTGCATAATGCAAATGAATAGGAGGAAAACAGTCCCAAGACTTGGAAAAAGAGTCAGATATACACACACTCCCACTGTTAGGAGTCCCACAAAACACCAAGCTAACAACTATAACATATGCAGAGGACCTGGCGCAGACCTATGAAGGCCCCATGTTTGTTGCCTCAGTCTCTGTGAGCCCCTGTGAGCCCTGCTTAGTTGATTCAGTAGACCTTGTTCTCCTCAAATCCTCCAGTCCCCTCTGACACCTATAATCTTTCCTCCCTTCCTCTGTGGGATACCCCCCAATATCCTAGGGTAGGGACCCAACAGAGACCTCTTACTTACTCTCTCTCTCCATGTAGTGACTGACTGTGGGTCTCTGCATCTGCTTTCCCCTGTTTCCATCTCTCTCATGATGACTGAATATGGCACCAATCTGTGAGTATAGCAGAATATAATTAGGAATAATTTCATTGATGTATGTATCTATAAATATATATTCATCTCTCCTCTGTCTCTCCCCTCCTCCCTTTCTTTCTTTTCCTTTTTGTCAGTCATGGTTGGTTCTACCCTAGGTTTCTTACCTCTCTGACTCTGTGGATTGAAGCTTGATTATCATTTACTCAACAGCTAATATTCTCCTGTTAGTGAATACATAACATAATTGTCTTTCTAGGTAGAGTCATATTTTAAAGTGACCTCATTCATTATGATTTCTCATTCCCCCCCAAGATATCCAACTACATGGATACAGGTAATTTATAGATTCAGATAAGCCTAAGGTACTGATTAGGGTCATCACAAACATATGAAGAGTTGATGAAATACACGAGACTTGTTTAAATTGAGTTTAAGTTGTATAAGAAATATAGGATGTGAAAGAAATGAGAGACAATGAACAGGTGTAGTGTCAATAAACTATGATTTTTATAGGGGTCAAAGAGTCATATGGAACTGAGTAGTGGGAGAGATGACCTGGAAACATGACAGGAGAGGGCAACTGTTGACACTTGCACTTATGTGTAACAAAGACATTAATACCTGGGTATAGGTATGGCTGTGAAAGTGAGTGGTCAAAGGTCTGAGTTTTGGGTATTGTAAGCACCAAGAATTATTTCTTCTTTCCTATATTTTGGGGATCAAAATAGAAGCTAAGAGTGTGTTTAGTGCAAGCTCCTCATACTAGGAAATATTAATGCTGGCATTTAAAGTTGCCATTTTGGATGCATCTTTTGCCTACTGCACATCATGGCTCCAACATAATGGTATACTTTGTTGTCTTTGTTCCACGGACAATGAAAGGAGCTGGAGGATTTAAGTTTTTTGTTTTGTTTTTCATTTGTAAATCAATTTGTCATTTCCTTACAGAGTTTTATGTATTTGTTATGAATTTAGTTATTCAATTAGATTCTTGGCATTGAAACCAGCCCCTCACACATTCTAATTTTACCCTTCATTCTTAAGCTGCACCACTAGAACCCCAAAGTTGATTTATTTAGGCCACTTCCAAAGAGCATTTCTCTGTACTGGCCTGTGCTTCAGGGACAGAAAGATAAATGTCCTGTGTGGATTTCAGTTTTAGCAATCATTACCTGTGCCAATACAAACGTGTTTGAATAATTATTTTAATGTTTTATGGCATCTCTCCTTATTATGTGACAAAATACAAGTACCAAGTTGAAAATGAAAAGAGCAGATATTGGTGATAAGAACCTAATATTTCATGGATTTAATATAATTGAATCAAAGATGGAAATACTCTTCTAAGCTGAAAAAGGAAAATCCTTAGCCTTAAGTGGGTATCATTGGATTTTTGCCAGTTGAGTGAGTTTTCAATTAGGAAGAAAAAGAAATCATAGTTTAAAACTGTACAAATTATGGGTAGTATATTTCAAAGATACTATCTAGAATAGGAAGTGTAATTAGGCATGGTATTATTTGTTTCTCATTAGGTAATTCCAGTTAAAAATGTACAAATCTACAGATTATATTTATGCAGCTACATGTTTTGTGTGATTTTAGGAACTTATGAAATACTATATACAACATACATAAAACATGGTCCAGTTATGGTACAGACATTATGGAAACAAATGAGTGTGTTTGATTTCTATGTGGAATGATCAGAGAAGTCTTTTCCAAGGTAGTAAATGTTTAGCAAAGTCATAGAGAGTAGAATGACCCTGTCAAACACAGCATACAGGAACAGTGCTGGGGCAGAAAGACGAACAAGGACCATGACATGGAATCAGGGGAAGCACAGCATCTTCTCTAAAACTCACAGGTGGTGGGTTAGGCGGAGAGCAGATAGAACACTGGAGAGAGCAGGTGACGACGATTCACTATAGCACGTTAAGCTACCAGCCCTCATCACGTTAAGCCTTCATCCTACATGGTAGAGGCTCATTTGGGGACCTGGAAGCTACAGAAAATTCATATTTGTGTTTTCTGCTAATTGAGTGACAGCTAGATTGACATCAGTATTCTTTGGTGATTTTATGACATTTTAAAATGTTTAACTAGTTGGTTCTGAGCATATTTCTTAGACCTATTCTCACAGATTTCTTCCTTTTAGTTTCAAGCCTCACCAAATCTTGCCTTTGTTCATTTATTTGATAAATATTTATTGGGAACCCATTCTCTATCTCAGCATGAAGAAAGCTTCCCTGTCTCATGTAGCTTACACTGGTGATATACATATTAACAGAAAAGCTAATACAGGAATATTATGCTATTGTATTATGTTATGAATATTGTTGTGTTATTTTAAATGGATTTTATACTGTTTTTCACTTTTTTACTCATCCTTTGAGGATTTTATGCATTATGTTTTGATTGAATTCTCTTTTCTCCCTTAACTCCTTCAAGATCATCCCCCACTCCCTAATGATTTCAACCTCATACTCATATTGTCATTCTCTGTCAGTGGCTCATCTTTCCTACAAGGCTTTCATCTGGTAATAGAGTGCATTATATATATATATATATATATATATATATATATATATATATATATGTTTAATGAGCCAAGAATGTTACTTCAAATCATTGCCAAGGATGTATCCCTAGCATTGGCATTTTGTATAACTATGAAGGTGATAGTTGCTCCCTATTCACTGCTGTACCTTTAATCCTGCCTGGTGTAGAGTTTCCAGAAATCAAAGCATCTTATACAGCAGTTAGCAAGATTCCCAACAACATCATTAGTTTTCCAATTAAAAGAGGGAGTTACTCTCCAGCTGATAGTTAACCAAAAAATAGATTATTATTCACATGTGAATTTATATATTACATATGAGTTAAGGTACCACTGTTTTTCTTAAACATGTTTTTGTTTTGTAATTTTACATACATTCTCAACAGTGTTCAAATGGCATATTCTAAAGTCAATAGGAAGGTAACTGCCCATGTCTTACTTGCTGGCTATCTTAGATTCACTACTATGGCATGAAAAGTCATGGGCTCAGAGCACCAAAGCAAATTGTCCAAGGTCACACAGCTAGTGAAAGGAAGAGCTAGGATTTAGATCATGGGTTTCTAGAGCCTGACCTCCCATCCTCTCTGTGCCTCCAGAAGGCAGGCTACCAAATAATATGTTTTTCATTCTGGAGAACAAAGTACACTTTGATAACGTTTCTAGTTGATTCCCTCCCAAATGTAGTGTCTGTAGTCTTTGGAGCAGTCATTGGAAACCTGCAGTAAGCTATGCATGTAATTATATATTTTATAGTAACCACAATATAATAAATAAAATGAAAACTAAAGTAAACTAGAATAAAATGTTTTAACCTAATTCATAAAAATTACATCCACATAGTTTTAACATTCAATTGCTTCAATTTTTAAGTTAAAGTCATTAACAATAAACAAACTATAAATATTATGTGCTTGAAACACTTGCCTTATTTTGTGAGCTTAGTAGTCACAAGACTTTGGCCTTGAAAAGCATGAGTTTGCATGTTCTCACTTGAAAGAGCCTCGAGTTGCCCATGCCCATGTAACATACAGATCTATCAACAGACTGGAAGTTTTAGAAATTAGAGTATTTTTGTTTCAATCATGACAATGGTCCCTTACTCATTGTCCCTCAGTCACATAATTGTCTTCTAGAGTTTTGTGTTTTGTTGATACTTAGCATAGTTCCAGCTTGAAAGGGCTCTCGTAAATGGGCTTACTTAAGTTAAGGGCACCGGTCAGATAATAGTGACATCAACCTCAACCTACACTTTTTGTTGTCCTTGTAGGCACAGGCTGAGTCAAAAGTTGTTGTTCTTGACTTTTTCCTTCAATCATAAGGGATATTCTGATTGTATCATTTTCAATTTATTGCACTAATATCTTTAAATGGACATCCCACGGCTTTGGTACCATCAAGGTCAGCTCTTGTCATCTGAGATTTGCAGGTCCTGCCTATCAAAGCATTCTTACTAAGCTTGAGCAAAAGAAGGAGACAGGAAAGAAATGCTGGAGGCTTGCTTGTCAGCTTTCCTCACACCTCACCCTTTCCATTCCTCTCTTTATTTTATTGTGAAAGACAAAGAATTTTGTGATAATGAGTTCAGGTCCCATCCATCAGAGTCTGGTCCCAAAGGGCCATGCTATTACACTATTTGTAACTGAAATGGAATCCATTGTACACTATGCTTTTCTTGTTTTAGGCCTTTTAGATCGTCTATAAACAGGAGAGATAATGAACACAAAAGGGGCCAGCTTACATAGGACGATAAGAAAGAATTGTCCAGCTGTTTAAATTATGCTGACTGGTTTTATCTGGTTAAGATAAATCCCTTCTTACCCTAGCAGTCATTCCCAGGGAAGGGGAGAAATAAAAAGGCACAAATTATTACTCGCCATTTATTTTGTCCAATATCAGCCTTGTACCTAGGAAACCATATTATTTACCACACAAAAGTCTCCTAGGATTAAAACACAATGGCAGTATTTTCTGCTTGGGTTTAAGAAATGCAGCAGGAGTAAAATATCCTTGTGAAGAAAAGAATCTCCAATTACTGCAGTTTGCTTTGGACAGAAGCATTTTCGTTCCCAGCATCCAGCACCAAACAGGTGCTGTGTCAGCAGCCAAGTCTTAGTGATGAAGAGAAAATGAGTTGCTTTTACTTCTGTTGTAGACTTTGGAGGCTCCAGCTTCAAAGTCAAGAAATATTGTTTAAACCTCCTTACCTAGAAGAGGCTTGGTCATGGCATCAGATTCCTGGCATTGTCCCATAAGGGACAGTCCATATTCTAGGATTTTCTGTTTGTTTTTGGTTTAGCAAAGCTTCATGTTTTAAAAACTCAAGTTGATTTTGTCAAATCATCCGTAACATTCCTATCCCAACTATTACAAGTTATTTAGGTAACGTCACATACATTGTGCTAATAAAAGTGGTTTATAAGTAGATTCACTTCTGAAGACAAATGAGTATAATGACTTAGTAAGAGGCATCAGAAGTTTAAGTTGTTCAATCTAGTTGTGCCTCCTATCAGCATCATGAGCCTGAAAAAATGGGCAGCTATGTGATAGATGTTGAAAAAACAAGAGATAGTGCTGTTGCTAGAATGAAGCACCATGACCAAAAGACAAGTTGGGGAGAAAATTTGACTTAACACTTCCACATCGCTGTTTATCACTGCAGAAAGTCAGGGTAGGAACTCAAACAGGGCAGGAACCTGGAGGCAGGAGCTGATGCAGAGGCTATCAAGGGGTGCACTTACTGGCTTGCTTCCCACGGCTTGCTTAACCTACTTTCTAATAGACCCTAGGACCAGCAGCCCAGGGATAGTACCACTCATTATAGGCTAGGCCCTCACCAATTGATCACTAATTGAGTAAATGCCTTATGGCTGTATCTCATGGAGGCATTTCCTCAGATGAGGCTCTTTCCTCTCTGGTGACTCTAGCTTGTGTCAAGTTGATACAGAAAACCAGCCAGGAGAGAGAGAGAGAGAGAGAGAGAGAGAGAGAGAGAGAGAGAGAGAGAGAGAGAGAGAGAGAGAGAGAGAGAGAGAGAGAGAGAGAGAGAGAGATGACAGAGACAGAGAGAGACGACAGAGACAGAGAGAGACACAGAGGTACAGAGACACACACACAGAGTCACAGACATGCATATATATACATGGGGGGGCAATTCCAGACACCCACCTTGCTGGATTGCTGTATATATTGCAGAAGATGCTGTTTATAGGAAAATATTTGGAATATTATAGAGCACTATGTAGAGAAGTTTTGTAGGTGGATGGAATCACACATTAAATTTTTTTTTGCATACAGAACTTATTATGGTTTGAAAATGAATTGCTGAAATAGGACAGAAATTATATATATACTCAAAGGAACCTTAGCCTTTTCTTGTCTCTCTCCCTTGATTGAAAAAGAAATACATCACTAACTCTGTTTCTTGTAGATGAACGCTAAAAGCCTTCCAATAAGTAATAAATAAACAATTGCCAGGAAATATGCACACTTGGGCTCACTAAGGCTGAACTCAATTTCTAGTCCATGAAAATATTCAAGCACACCAGCTGATGGAATAAAATACTCTCTGCTTATGCTTTCAGGGATAATCATTTTGTGTGGATGATAATCTTGTTCTCATGTATGAAGTAGGAAGTACTGATTTCTTCTTTCCACCTTTTAGCAATGCATTCCTCATGACCAGGGATCATTAAGATTCCATACTTCCTTATTCTCTGGAGAGTCTATGTATCTTTCCCAAAATGTATGGCTCCCTCATCCACAGTGAAAGGGAAGCTGGTGTACTCTCTCTTCCATTTAACCTAGCTTCTCTGAGACTGTTTACAGATGTTTACTATCATATCTTAATTTGTTTAGGGCCTGAAGTCAGTTTAACTGGATACAAGTTCTCATTCTTCTACACACTTTGTGTCTGTCCTTGTGTATGTAAGTTGCTTAGACTCTTGATGATTCAGTTTATTCATCTACAGAAGGTCATGAGAGAGTTAGTTAGAACATTAAGTGAAATGATGATTGTGAGACAACAAAGTGCTTAGCTTATGGTAAGCTCTCAGTAAATGTTAGCTTCTGTCACAGTATACGTTAACATCATGGACACATGACTCCCATAGTGTAGACATATGGAATCTGTACATATCCATCACTGTAGTATAAATGAGATTTTTAAAAAGCTCTGGAGATGGCAAGTTATATTAAAATGTTTTTTTTATATCTTATCGACCTTCAGCTGTGTCTTTTGAGATTCCTTATTGAAAATCTTTTCCTATGGGAATAAGACTCCATTCCTGGGAAGGCATTTTAAATATGCAATTCCCTTTTTAAAGTGGAAAAGGTCCATCATAGCAATTTAAATAACGAGAATATGAATGTCCTCCCTTCTTTTCTGTTCTCTATTTCATCTCTGTATACTTTAAGGCTACTGTTCCAATATTCACTATGATGGCTTTTATACTGGAGTTACTGTCAGTCATTGGAGTCTATAATTAGAAAAAAATGGTGCAGACCCTGGCAATGACTTTGTTATATTTTTGATATCATTAGCCAACAGAGCCTTTACCAAGGGCCCCCTTTTCCAGGCTCTGTTAGATTCTGGAGATACATAGAACTCTAGTGATGCCTATGCAGTGTTGGCTGTCTCTTGGAGAAAAGAATCACAAATACAAATTATTATCAAATATTAATTAGTGCTATCTATGACAGCAAAGTTAAAAAAGTATAGAGAATAAAATCCAGTTTGGTTAGTGAGCAGAGTCAGGCAAAGCTTTGGAGTCCAGGCAGCATGCAGCTAGGCCTTCAAAGGTGAATAGGCACTTGGCCTGGTGAATGCAGGTTTGGAGTTGGGTGGGAGTCATCCTAATAGAAGAAATGACATGGAACATTGAAGATGACTTCATAGAATTTTGAGAAACTAGTGGATAATCTGGAGTGTCTGGAACAGAGTGATCATGATCATCTCTTTAATGACACCTGAACATTGTGGACACATATCTTCCATAGTGTAGAAATGGAGAATCTATACCATTTTATTTTAAGACAGAGGTTAAAGACTATGAAAGGTATTACCTAAAGGAATAGCTTTATGGGAAATTAAGTGAATTTGGTAATTTAGTGAAGGCCTTATTGGAGTGAAGGGTTTGGAAAGCCTGTGGTTTGATTTGTGAGAAGGGGACAGTCTTGGTGGATGCATTTAACTTTGGCCTAGGATGCATGTGAGTGAAACATTGGTCTTAGATGAAGTAGATTTGCTATTAATTGGATAAGTTAATTAAGTAATATTAATTAGTATGGTGGGCCTCATTTTCTTTATTTGTAAAATAAGATCTTGGACTAGATGATAATAAAAATCTCAAAATTTAAGGATTTATATTGGTATTAAATGTCTTAGTACTAGACTGGACTGTGGCTTTCTGTGTGAGATGTGTGTATATGTACATGTTTATAGAGTTATATATATATATATGTGTGTGTGTGTGTGTGTGTGTGCAAAGGTGTGGGGTATTTTTGTGCATTGTGTGGATATGTATGGTGTGTATCTGTGTTTAGTTGTGTGTGGAGGTATGTTTGGAGCACAAGTATGTATGGGGTGTTTGTCTACATGTAAGTGGGCATAGATATGTGTGTATGTGTATGTAAATATGTTATGAGTTTGTATGGAGGTCTAGTGTCAACTTCAGGCATTGTCTGCTTTGTTTTTTGAGGCAGGGTCTCCCAGTGGTCTGGAGACCACCAATTAGGGTAGGCTGGGCAGTCAATGAGCCCAAGGGATTCACTTATCTCCACCTCCCCACTGCTGAGGTTACTACTACATGCCAACATACTCAGCTTTTGTATGTGGAGTCTGAGGATCAAACTCAAGTCTGCATACATGCATAGACAAGTTTTTGACTATCTCCCTATCCTCTTGAACATGCGTTTCAATGAATCACTTGATTTCCAACCAAAAATTTCCAAGACATGCCAGTTAGGTACTAGTGATGAACACTAGACTGAGAAACTTGAACTCTGTTTTGATGTTCTACTTTCATTGCTTGTCCCTTATATCCTAGGTTCTTTGACATTCTATTCTTTGCCTCTTCCCTTAGCCCACTTATGAATCTGCCAATGACATGCTTCTGTTTGGTTTTATTGAGGGTGAATGACAACTTCTGAAATAATTTCTGATCAAGTTGGTTCAAGTCAACCAGATTGTAACCAATAAAGAATGGTTATTCTTTTGATCCTGAGCCATAAGCCCACTGTCCCTACTGCTTTAATTGTGATTTGGCATATTGATACAGTATTAAATTCCACTTGAGCAGATGGATCCAGGGTTTAAACTTATGCTTATCAGATGCAGATGGTCAAAACAGCAAACTTATTGGCTATTTTTATTTAAGCAGGTTAAACATTAATGACTTTGTATTATCCTTCTTTTGTGACTCCCCCCCCCAGTTATTAAAAGTGATCCTCAACCCCTCATCCTCCTCCTTTGTAGGCAATATTTTATTTTTTATTTTTTTAAACATTTATTTATTTTATGCTGAACAATTATACATACCTTTCTTTTTAAGTGAAAACAAACATTTATAAACAATATTTGGAAATTTGGGCGTCGTTCTTTCCAAACTGCTTCCTGCTGGTAGGGGGCACTATCATGGGGGAATCCTAAGAAGATGTAGAAATCCTGGCTGTAGTGGTCTGCAAGGCTGCATTTTCCCATTGATGTTGCTTCAGGGGATCTTGCTCGATCAAACCACATTAGTCTGGAAGGAATCCACAGCTTTTCATTTTCTGTGGAAACAAAATTAGAAATCCCTTTCCCCAGTAACTTGTCCTTAGGCTTAAATTTTGAAGTCAAAGCATTATATATATATATATATATATATATATATATATATATATATATATGGCAATCTTTTATTTTAGTGTATATTTCTCTCCTTTCTGACTCAGATTGTCAGTTGAATGCATTTGATTGCCAGGTTTTTGCTTTTTTTTTTTTTTTTTTTTTTTGTAGTACAGAAAACTCAGCCCATGTTGCTGGTTATTTTGAAAGCAAAAGGTTTGCTTGTGACCGAGTTTCTTTCTCCCCATTCTTCTCTCAGTGTAAATTACCAAATTCACAGCACAATTTAGAACCTGGAAGGCCTATGCTCACTTTAGAGAAAAGAAGAGACAGAACACCAGCTAAACCAAATGACTTGTTCAAGGTTGCACTGAAGAGGACAGTACTGTGTGTTCAAGCTGCTGTTGGGTGCTCTTTTCAGAGTACACAGCCTCCTGGAATGACTCTGGTTGCTTAGCATCAGGCACAACAACAAGTGCCTGGCAATGGAGAAATTGATGGTCTCACTATGAAGAACAAATCCTCTGCCAACTTTGGGAAAAATCCTTACATTCTGTATACATTTTCATGCTTCTGCTTTTGAAGGTGATGTTTATGCACCTAATGGTCATAGACCATAGAAGGAGATATTGTCATGACAGAGGCATCATCAGGATGTTGGTTTTTAACTCAGGATAATAAGATCATTGCATGTTTTGTGAAATGGAAGGGAGCTATTTCATATTCAGTTTTTACTGTCTTCTTGAAGAGTCCCAGGGACTTAGTGACCAACAGGCTTTTATTTGGTATGCCATCACCCTGAGAGTCAGTAAGCCCCACTTGATTTCATTTCTGAGACTTTATTCAGTTTTGTTTGGTTACTTTAAGTCAGTATCAATCATTTCTACACTTCTTTGGAGGAAGTGGGAATTACCTAGTGAGTGTGATAGAGCTGAGTTTAAAAGTGGTTCATAAAAACTACCTCATCTACATAGGCTGAAGCTTGGCCTCCTGCTCCTCCCTGATCATCTGATCTCATACAGTCAGGTATGAGGTAGGCTTGGTCCCTTCCCTAGGATCACCTTGTGTCGGGCTCATTCACAGCTGTGTTCTCTCTTGTAAGGAAATGAATTATAAGTTGCTCATATACATATACATATACATATACATATACATATACATACACACACATACATACATACATACATAATTTTTACTTATCCAAGAAAACTGTTTACATTCTTTTGGAACATTCTTCAGTATCAATTTTCTTCAATATTCTGAATTTTCCCCTTTACTCTATTCCATAAATGGTCCTTGAGTGCATTCCTGTTGGCAGGCACACAGGGCCACAACCAGAGTAAAAAGAAACCTTCATATAAGCATCTTGCAGTTCAGAGATGATACAGGCAGATGGATGATTACAGTTCTTCATGATCACCTTGGCACTATGATCATAACAAGTACATGAGTCTGACAGGGCATACTGAGGGACCCCTAGGGAGAGACCTCAATGGTCTTACCTGAAGACGAAGAAATAATACTTTGCATATAGCTTCCCTAAGTTTTTATGAGAATCAATTGAAACAATACACTTAACAGCACTTAAGAAGCCACAGTGCTGTGTAAGGGAATCGTTAAGTAATGTGCTATTCCTGGTGTTGGGTGTACCCATGGTACAGTTATTAAAATTTAGAATTTATTATAAGTTTTGAGTATGTTTCCTGAGAGAATGGATTTCATCGAAAGAAGAATGTCTATAAAAGTCCCAAAAAACTATTTTAAATTATCTTCCTTATAGGACAAAAGCATATGACATAGTCCCCAGAGACAGTGACAAAGAATCTAATTTAGTTTGCATTTAGTGTGAAGAGGATTCTGAAAGACTTTCATTTTTCCTTTAAAGGGCTTTTAATTATATATTTATCTCCTTAAGTCCTGTTTTGACAGGTCTTCAAATTCACAGTGACTAAATCTATGTGTTGCTAGATTCCCCTAGAGACACTTGAAAATGTCATAATCATAAATAATCAAGACTCCTTGAATGTCTGCAATGCACATTGCATTGGAGAAAATATATGAAGAAAAGAGGCTGTTCCCAATATCGAAGATTTTATAATATAACTGATGAAAATGACTACTATTCACAATAATACTTAGTGTAGACCACATTAAAAACTGGGGATTAGAAGACTTATTGTTTCATGAGAACAGTGAGAGCTCATTAGCACTTGAAGGAAGGATAGTATTTAGATAAGGCTGAATGTAATGGACTATTGTTAATTCATTCTAGGTATAAACATTTGAAACTAGCACAATGGATGCCAGTTTCTGGGATAATATGAATTGCTTCTATTGATGCTGTCATATGACAAATGATAAGGTTGCATAGATTGTCCTAACAACCTTAAGAAGTTGGTTCCATTAACATTCTTATTTTCCATTCTAGAAAATGTAGGCTCAAAAAGATCAAGAAAAGAGGCATTAGACACACAGCTAGTAAACACTAAAGTCAAATTTCACACTCAGCTCTCTGAGTCTAAAGTTCATGTTAGCAACCACACTTTTTACCCTGTCTGCATCACAAACATTTCAGTGAGTACTCAGATCCTCTGAAGAATTAGCATTTAGAAAATGTCTTCTCTCCTGAAATATATTCCTTTCTCCTTCTTTCTTGTACCACCAGTATGTGAAGATTTTTGTTTGTATTAGTAAATTCTGGAGTTTAGATTCAATGTTTGTCTAACAGAAGAGTTGAACCAATAGCAGAGACCTGTGCACACAGAGATCCTATGCTAGCCTCTCCTTAGGTTCATATTTGAGATAACGATAGAATAGATGCCAAACTCAGAAGTTAACCTTAATATGATATTATTAGCTAAAGTACAGAACTTACATGTAGTTTATCATTTTTTTCACTAATGTTCTTTTTTGTTGTTGTTAGAAGATATGGCTCTTTTTCCCACATCCTCTTTTTTGTGGAATACTTCTGATATTTATTTTAATAGTTGATCTTGGCACTGTAGTTGCTTAAAGAGATTGGTGGGCTCTTGGGATTTTACCTATGACAACTCTGAACTCCTTGGCTCAAAAAATTCTCCTGCCTCAGTCTCCCAAGTGGCTGGAGTATAGGTATATACCACTGGGCTGGCCTCACCTTTGATTTTTTTAAACTAAATATCATTTTGTATGTTCAAACTGAATAGCACAACTTCAAATATTTACTTTTTGCTTTTATTTAATAATTTATTTATTTTACATCCTGACCATAGCCTCCTCTCCCTTCTCTCCTCCTACTCCCTCCTACTTCCCCTCTTACTTCCCTCAAAATCCCCCTCCTTTGTATCTGCTTGAAAAGAGGCAGGCTTCCCATGAACATCAGCAAAGCACGGTATATCAAGCTGCCAGAAGACCAATTAGCCCCCCTCCTGTATTCAGTCTAAGGAAGGCAATCCAACTCTAGGAGCAATTTCCCAAGAGCCAGCAAAACCCCTGCTTTCATTGCCAGGTATCCCACAAGAAGACCATACTACAAAACCATCACATATATTCATAGAGCCTAAGTCCGTCCCATGCAGGCTCCCTGGTTTTTGGTTCAGACTTTGTTCATTCCCATGACCCAGGTTAGCCATTTCCATGGAGTTTCCTCAGCTGTCCCTGACATCCCTGGCCTACAATCCCTCTTCCTTCTCAGCACAACTTCCCAAGCGTGGTCCAATATTTGGCAATGAGTTTCTGACTCTGCCTTCATCCATCACTTGCTGACAATCAAGGGTAGTCACCAATTCAGTCACAAGGGATGGCCAGTTCAGGCTATGCATCTACTGATGCCAGGGGTCTTAGCTGGGGCCATCCTTATAGAATCATGGACATTTCCCTTGCATCAGGCTTCTACCGAACTCTGTAATGTCCCCTTTCCAGTCATCTTTGTTAGCACTCTCCCACTCTGCTCACCTCCCAACCTGATCCCTAAAGTTGCCATGCCCACCCTAACCCAGTCCATTCAGGAGATCTCCTGTATTTCCCTTTCCCTGGGTGATCCAAGCATCTCCTTTTTGACCCTTCTTCTTATGTAGCCTCCCTGGGTCTGCACATTGTATTCTTTACTTTACAGCTAATATTCATTTATGAGTGAATACATACTGTGCTTGTCTTTCTGGGTCTGTGTTACCTCACTCTGGATAATTGTTTTTATAGTTCTATCCATTTGCTGTCAAATTCCTGGTGTCCTTGATTTTAACAGCCAAGTAGTACTCTATTGTGTAAATGTATCATATTTTCTTTATCTGTTCTTCAATTGAGGGGCATCTAATTGTTTCCATATTCTGGGTTTTGCAAATAAAGCTGCTAGGAACATAGTTGACCAAGTGTCCTTGTGGTATGATAAGCATTCTTTGGGTATGTGCTCAAGAGTGGTATAGCTGGGTCTTGAGGTAGATTGATTCCCATTTTTCTGAGAAACCACCATATTGATTTTCCAAAGCTCTGTACAAGTTTGCACTCCACTAGCAATAGAGGAGTGATCCCCTCGCTCCACTTCCTCTCTGGCATAAGCTGTCATTTGTCTTTTTGATCTTGGTCGTTCTGACAGGTGTAAGAAGGAATCTTAGATCTGTTTCATTTTTGCCTTTCCCTGATGGCTAAGAACATTTCTTGACTTGCTTCTCTGCTGAGATTCTTCTGTTAAGAATTCTCTGTCTAGATCTGTACCCCATTTTAAAATTGGATTATTTGTTTTTTTAAGGTGTCTACTTTCTTGGGTTCTTTATATGTAGTGGAGATCAGCCTTCTGTTGGTGCTCCCACATCCTCTTTGCTGTCATTTGTCCACAGTCTTCAATCCATAGCAGTTCCCTGGCCTGCCTGGTTTTATGGGATCCTGATACTGGTTATGTGTACTGTCAATTACTGACTTCCTTTTTCTGTTGAGGCATGTATGGTCATTTATGATGATTAGATTGGAATTATGTGCCAATGGGAAACATGTGAGGTAGGTGATGTGCTCCTGTATGTGTCAGCTTAAACACTCTTAGTTTTTTTAAGGGTCTTGAAAAAATAAAAGAAGAGGTGTACCTTCACTGAGAGTAAAAGTGGGACTGGGATAGCAGGGCCAGAGTAGGGGAGTGGTAAGCTCAGTCCCCTATATCTTATCTCCATGCTTCAAACTGTTCTGGCACATAGCAAGACAAGAATCTTTCTATCCAGTCATGCATTATGTTGGAGGTCCTCTTTACCCTGAAATTCACTCCACGGGGTTGAGCTTTTGTTTGAATCTGATTTTCTGCTTTGATAGCCTGGGGATTGTGGTGCACAAAAGAGGGCACTGAATGAGTAAAAAGCATTTGAAATAATAGCAGTTCCTCTCTGCTCTCACTCATGCTCTCAAAGTGTTTCTCAGAGAATTGAAAGACAAGGTTGGAAACCTGGCACACAGCTTTCATTATGTGTGAGGTGGAAAGTTTATAACAGAGGCACTCATCATGTTGGGAAACAACAGGATATTGCAATAGAGTTATTCTTCACAGAAGGCATTTGCTTAGTCTATAGACAGGAAATTGCAATTATCCCATTTAAAGGGACAGTAGTTTCACTTGTCACCTTTAGTCACCAACTTTAGTGAATATTTTTGACACCTTTAATTAAAAAAGTGTCAAATAAGCCAGGTGTGAATAAAAATGAAGACATTGTAATTTTATTGCTATCACTCCCCTTTTGAATACGGTGATTTTATGGTTTCATGATTTGACCTGAATCGTAAGTCAGTGACAGAAGAGAGCACAGTATGATAACCCAGAATCCCATGTTTGCCTATGAAGCATAAATAACATTTTCCTCGCCATTTCTGAATGAGTGGATTAAGCAACTCTGAAAAATTAACTCATGTTCTTTCAGGTATGAACTCACTATTACAATTCAACCCTCACCACCCCACCCCAGGAAAACTGCACAAATCCCCAATGTTCTGTGAAATGTGCACAGAATCTAATTTCAATGCCTTCCTTCATTTAAAGGGTGCCACATCTGTGATCCAATATGGCAGCCATGCTTTAATTAAGAAATAAGCAGCACCATTCCATTCTCTTGAGGAACCATGCACAAGAGGATTTTTGCTCTACCCTTTTTCTGGAACAGCCATTTGCAACTCAAAAGTTGTAAAATCAGGAGGAAAGCCGACAACCTAGAGTTGTTTTTTGTTTGTTTTAAAGAAACCTATCTTGGCAGTGCTGTGCTTAATCTTTTGTGAACTTGCTATTTCAAATTTCATATCTGAAGCTATGTTAAAAGCAAGATACATTGCTTTTAATTCTTTAGGCCTAGGCAGTCCTTAGTTACCTAGGGACAGTGTATCAACACGTTGGTTTACAGAGAGTGGTCATGTTAGTCTGGCTTGCAAAAATAGTTGTTGGCTTTTTTGTAGAAGAGGATAAAGTAGTTCACCATATAAAATGTTATTTTTATTGAATAAATTACTAAAACTGTATACTATTTTATAGTTGTTTACTTTAATAACATCTAACAACTTCCCAGTTAATATCACTGTTGTTACATATTTTAGTTGCATATGTGTTGCTGATATTAATCAATGAAGCATAATTGACATGCTATTAGTGAAAATCTCCAATTTACCCATAATTCCTCACTGTTTACCGATTAGGGTTATTTCTGTTTAAATTCCTATTTAATGTGTCATGCTACATTTGTCTTTTCTCTGTAGTTCCCTCTTTGTTGGCATTTTAAGTGATTAAAATGAGGATGGGCATTAGGGAATGAAATTTTTTTGCATTGTGTCAAAGGTATACTTTATCAGCATGACAGAGTTTGTCAAACTAGACATAGATCTCAGTCATTTGATAAGGTAGTTACTGTCAGGTTTCTCCAGCATAAAGTTATTGTTTCTTCCCTTCCCATATTACTATTTCTGGTTTCCAGTCAGATGTCTAGACCATCTTCAGAAGTGAGGAGTAGCTTCCTCCTTAAAGGCACTGCTCACATAGATTATTTGTATTTTTTTCTTTCTTTTGAATGGAATAATTTAGTCTCTTCTCCACTACTTATTTATTTACTCAGTAATTCATTTATTGTGGGCATTTGTCTTAACCTTTGAGAAATATATTTTATTTGTAAATCAGCTTGCTCCAGCATTGGCCATTGGTAGCTCTTTCTGTTGGTGTATTTTATTTTTCTGTTGGTGTATTTTTCTTTCACATATAATTATCTGTTTCCTCTGTGTTGTTTGATATTTTGAGGAAGACACTTAAAATTGAACTACCCAGCCTTGCAGGGGTTTTTTTTTATGCTTCTGCACAAGATGTACACTTAGTCATTGCTTAGAGGACTCCTGGTTTCTGTTAGTGAATAATGGTATTATAAATCAAGACCTGGGTGCCACAGATGTTCATTACTAGTGTGGTGATTTGCTTCTAGATTTTCTTAGCTGCTAAACACTTACATAAGCTAACTCATATGTATGTAGATATTTATAAATAATGTATAGTTTGTGAAGTAATAGTGCACAGACAGAGCAATAATTTGTATCCATATTAAGCAAACTATACATTCATACCAATATCTCTAGCTTGTGATTCATTGGTGTGTGAATCGCTCTAGCTCCTTGCCTTTGGTTTCTTGTAGATTTATTCTCTAGCAGTAAGAAAGTTGCTTCTACCTTATGACAGACCATACTTCCATTTTCATTCTAGCATTCATAGATAACAAATTCAGTGGGACAGGATCTTATTGACTGGAGTGCACTTCTCTAGCTTTTAGTCTTTGAGCCCTTTCTCAGTGTTATTTCATTCAGAATCTCTTTTCTCCACCCTCTTTAGTAAGGTTGTTATGCATATCAAGTTCATTTAGAGTTTTTTTTTTTTTTTGTGTGTGTGTGTGTGTGTGTGTGTGTGTGTGTGGTATTTCACACTAATCTAGTATGACTAAATTGCTTTGTTCTCTGTTTTTTTTTAAAGCCTTTTGTTTCTTCATGTGCTGTGTTGGGTATTTTATTCTAATCTATATGTTCCACCTCACTAACTCTTTCTTCATCAAGGCTTATTAAATTTTTTAAATCACCCTGAATTCTTAATTTTGATTTGCCTGTTTTACAGGTTTATGCTCATCATTTGATTTTTTTTTGTTTTTTTTTTTTAACAATTTCCAGTTTCTGTAAAGAATTTTTAGTTGTATGTATTAACACTGTTGAATAATTTAAAATCGTCTGTGTCTGTTGTCTTTAATATTTGATTTTCATGAGGGTTTGTTTATATCACATTTCAAAAGATCTTTTTTCTATCTGCCATTTTTCTCTTCTTTTGAGTGTTTTATTTCTTATTGAATTGTACACCAACTTGAAGAAAATGTCACAGTAAAATGATATATCCAATAATTTTCCCCCAGAGATGGATTATTTTTGTTCTTAGCATAGAGCCGAGGACACTAAAATGTCCTAGGTAACCTTAACCCAAATTAAAGTGTTATCTCAGTCCAAATTCAAGATGAAGAGGAATTTGTTTATGAATATTGATTCATAAGGTATGTAGCTTCTTTGAGGTCCTCCAACCAAAGCATAGAACGTTTCCAGTGATTCTTACTTTGATGGACTCATAAAGTCTTTTAACCCCCTACTAACTTCTTTTAGGGAATGATAGACACCAATGGCTTTAGTTAAAAGAGAGGATTGGGGAAAATGATCTATAAAGTTCTGAAATGTGAGTTACAGTGTTGGATTAAGGCATAGTTGCTACAGAGATCTGTTTCAGTAGTGAGAATAGAGGTATACACTGGATGCATTAAAAGCAGGTTTGAGCCATGCACAGTGGTGTACACCTTTAATTCCAACCCTCAGAAAGAAGAAAATTATATCCATGAGTCCAAGTTCATCCTGATATATGGAATGAGGCCAGTTAGAACTTGTACAATAGAAAGAATAAACACAAAACAAGAACATAAAGTAAAAACTTGTGAAGATTGTGGAGTCAATTGCACAGAATTGTATAGGGCTACTTGTCTTTGCCAGTTTCTGTGTCTGTGTTGTGTGTGTGTGTGTGTGTGTGTGTGTGTGTGTGTGTGTGTGTGTGTGTAATCTATGCCTGCACATATAGAGACCAGATAGTAAAGTCAGGTATTAACCTTTACTATTCTCCACTTGATTTTCTTTTTGTCATAGAGTCTCTCACTGACCCTGAAGCTTGCCTAGACTTCTGACCAGTGAATTTCAGAGATCTGCCCATCCCTGTCTTCCACATAGCAATGAGTTATAGATATTCTCAACTTTCATGTGTGAGCTGGAGATCTGAACTCAGTTTCTCATTGTCTTGCTTGTATAGCAAGTGCTTTCCCATTGCACAACCTCTCAAGGACAATGTGACCCTTTGCCATGTACAGAGTGATTATGTAATGAGAAATGCTGCTCTATCACAGAGGTTGGGTAATGTCCATTTGTTCTTCATCAACCATCATGCCCACTAGGTCAGTTTTCCACTTTCCACCATTCTGTTCAGAGGAGTGACATAATATGTGTTCTTCCATATAGAATAGGATTCATGAGCTTTTGCCTGTGGGTAGATTATTGAGGGGCAATGAATATAGTCCCAGGGATTATTTTAAATAATGATACTATTTCATTTGTGAATTAACAAATGGTGCCTATGTAGGATAAAAACCAGCAAATATGGTTTGAATTAATATGTACTAAATATGTTTTTGAAGGAATAAAATAGGGAATGTTCAAATAATTAGATTCTACTTAAAGTAAAATGTACAATAAATAAATAGTTTAAGTTTTATTGTTGTTTTAAATTTTGTTTTGTGTTGACATAGGAGGACTGACATATATGATATTGACTATAGTTGCCACATCCCCCTGAGATGACCCCATTTACAGTGGTACCCCAACACTGACAAGAATTATTATGATGTCTCATTTATTTTAATTTTTATTTTCTTACCCTTTCCCTTCTTTTAGGCCTTCTGGCTTCTAGAACATTCCTCCACTTCCACATCATGCTATTTATTGAGCTGGCTTAGTATTTCATCCTCATGCCCTGGAGATGATTTATTCTGAAAAGCATCCCCTCTGGAGTCAGTTCTATATTACTTTGGGTCTCAGCAACAGTAAATGCTAACAGTGTGATCTCAAGCAAATCATTTAATCTCCATGTAATTCATTTTCTTCTTATCCTACTTGTGAGACTATGCATCCATACAGAGATATTGTGGGAGATGAATTATGTTATTAATAATTATCCTTCTTTCTCTGATGTTATAGTATTTTTTAATGTCCACAAAACTTTTTTTTTTCTCTCAATTGTTCCTTGGTAGTGAGACCAACTACTCTGATATTAAGAGTTAGGGCTTATCTCTCTTCTGTGACTTGTGACTGACTACTTTGACCAGACTGTGGGCATGCAACTTCCAACACCAGGTCTAAATAGAACTGCTACTTCCACCTTTCTTCCTGGATGCTTCTATTTGGCACCCCGAACTTCTGTGTAAAAACCTAACCATTCTGGCTGGGAAAATACAGTCACAGAGAGGCCTGGCAGAGCCTGGTCAGGTCTTAGACCATAGCCATAGTCATACAGATGAGAAGACCTTGAAATGATTTTAGTTCCTGGCAGTCAAATCTTCCCAGCGGAGGCTCTGGACATCATGGAGCATTGAGAAACTATCCCCATCATGCCACTTGCACCTCTAAACACAATCTGTGATTATAGTACATTTTTTGAGCAGGTGGTGAGATGGTTAGAAGCAAACTGGAATACTTTTCAATACATTCTAAACAGTGCCACTGGTGTAGTGGTATCATGCAAAAATTCCAATACATTCTAGCTATTTGTCCTAGTTTGTTTCCTATTTGATAAACACCATAAGCAAAAGCAAGTTGAGGAGGAAAACATTTGTTTTGTTTCATCTTACAGATTTCATTTCATCATGAATGAAGTCAGGGCAGGAACTCAAGGCAGGAATCTGAGGTAGGGATTGAAGCAGAGGATACTGCCTGCTTACTGGTTTATTCTTTGGCTGGCTCAGCCAGCTTTCTTACACAACACAAAACCATCTACCTATGAGGTGTCACAGCCCACAGTGGGCTGGGCCCTGTCACATCACTCATTAACAAGAACATTCCCCATAAGCTTGCTTATAGAACAATCTGAGGGTTGCAATTCTTAATCAAGGTTCATGCTTTCCAGATGACTCTAGCTTGTATCTATTCATTATGTATAGAGTATTTTGCCTGCATGCATGCCTGCAGGCCAAAGCATCGGATCTTATTACAGATGCTTGTGGGCCACCATATGGTTGTTGGGAATTGAACCCAGGACCTTTGGAAGAACAGCCAATGCTCCTAACCTCTGGGCCATCTCTCCAGCCCCTGACCCTAGTTTATATTAGTGCAACAAAAAATTTAGCACAATTGACCCCTTCCCAACTTGAAAGACACTTCATTATGAAACTATAATTTTCATTTTTGTTTATTCCCAAGATATCATGTTAACATTAGTATCATAATATAAAACAGTATAGCTTTTAAAGTCTCATAGACTTCAAAATATTCAAACACTTTTTTAAAAAAAAATAATTGAAAGTCTCTCTGCTGAGGGCTCCTGTAAAATAAAATAAGTTTCATCATTAAAACAATTTTTATGACCTACCCTCTAAGGTAGTAGTTCTCAACCTGTGGATTGTGACCCTTTTGACAAACCTCTGTCTCAAAAAATATTTACATTATGATTTATAAGGGTAGCACCATTGCAGTTACAAAGTAGCAACAGAAATAATTTTATGGTTGGGAGTCACCGTAACATAAGGAACTGAATTAAAGAGTCACAGCATTAGGCAGGTTGAGAGCCACTGCTCTAAGGTAATTTTTATACAGTTCAATATGGGAGACATAAAAATATGAGTAAAATCAGGCCAAATTGATATTGAACATGTGTAGATTCTTTATCTTCTTACCAAGTTAGTGTCACCATCAGTGGGCATGCTAGCGTATTCTTTCCCTTAAAACTTCCTTCTAATGCTCATTTTCATTTTCTTGCCATCTTTTCTTCACTATTCCTCCCCCACAAGCCACACCCCATGAACAAGGCTTGGTGTGTGTGTGTGTGTGTGTGTGTGTGTGTGTGTGTGTGTGTGTGTTTAGTAGCATGGCACTTAGGAAGTGTGTGTAAAGTTTAGATTCTTTGTTTATGCCATAAGTAATTATATGGCCCTGGGAATGCAGCTGTAAATGAAACAGACAGCTTCGTCCTTAGGGAACTTAATGTTCTAGTCAGAGAATAAATAAACTGGTGGATAGAAATAAATGGTGTAGAGAAGCCTGGAAGAGAAACTTCAAGAAGAAACTGTTGAGAGCTACTGCCATGGTAGAACAGTTGACTCAGGAGAACCCCAATGAGAGGACAAAACATCAGAAAATTTTGAAAGAGGCAAGGAAGAGGGTCATATGACATCTACATAATGCAGTTTGTATGGAAGAACCAGGAAAAGCAAAGGCCTGATGTCAGTGGCTAAGACTGTCCAAGAAACAGCAGGAACAGCCGTGAGGTTGAGATGAGGAAATGAGCAAATATGGACTGAGAAGGAAGGGGCTAGACAGTGTCAGGTCTCACAGGACACCCTGAGGCATATGATTTGGACTTTGAGATGGGAGAGCAACAAGGAAAAGCATCAGCTGACTTTCATCTAACAGGCTCCACAGGTGCTGCATTGAAAACAGACTGAAGATGGACTGGTTGAAAGCAGAGAGAACAGTTAGGGGCTGTTTCAAATTCATCTGGGAAGGAGTGAATAGTTCAGACCATTGTGATAGTGATAGAGATGATGACAAAAGGCCCTCAGGTTTTTCTGGTGAAATTAACAAGGCAAGTGTGCTGTCATAGTATGAATTCCCAAAAGCAAGGAGCGTCTGATGCCACCTGTGCACGAGGAAAAATGGTGGGTAGCATAGAGCAGAAGACAATCTCAGCCTGGGACTGCTAGTGTCTAGCACAGGATGAGCTACACCCCTTTTTAGAGGGTTTTTATTTATTTATTTTTTATGTATATGAGTGTGTCTCTGTGAGTATATGTCACATGTGTGCAGGTACTTATGGAGGGCAGAAGAGGGTACTTGATCCCCTGGAACTGGAGTGACAGGTCATTGTGAGCCACCTAAGGTGGGTGCTGGAAACCAAATTCAGGTCCTCTGGGAGAGCCATGCTTTTAAACATCTTCAGACCCCAGGAGGAACTTCCTTAAAGCCAAATATTACTTCTCCCTCATAGCAGGAAAAGCCAAGCAGACAGATTAAAAACAACCATCACAATGTGAAAGCTCTGCTCTCCTTGGCTTCAGTCATGGCCCTCATCTGGAGAACTATGTGTTACATCACTCTTTTGAGAACCCCTGAACAGGTCCTCCTTCATTGGGTTAGAAGAAATCCAGATTCCTTACCATGACTCCAAGAATCTTTCCACACTTACCTAGTCCATCCTACTAGAAACAGTCTCCTTCTCCTTCATTGTGATACCACACTTGGAGTATTATATCTTGCTCTGAATGTACCAAAATCAGTTTGCATTTGTTGTTACTGTTTTTTTTCTGGAATATTTCCTTTCTCATTATTATTTCTTCTGGACTAAAGACTTCTTATGATTATTATAATCCTAGCCCATGTGTTCTATTAGAAGGCTTCTTTTATTTATGAATTGCTTCAATGTGCAAAACAATGGTTTTCATAATAATAATATTTTTTGGTGTGCATGTGTGTGTGTGTATCACTGTTCTTTGTGCAGAAATCTCTTTTGTACTCATTATTAATAGCACTTCTCATCCTCTGAGACAATGCATTTACTCATTTTCATATCCTTTGACTACTCCTGCCTCATCCCCTCCTCTCAGATGTCTTATTTGACTTGCTTGGCACTATATTCATGGCAATCTTGCATAGAATTAGATACTCATTAAATATTTGTCAAATAAATGAATGGAACTAAGATAAAAAGCAAATAGAAAAACCCTTTCTTCTTTTATAATAATAGTTTTTTAAATCAAATATTGTCTTCACCTTGGCTATAATTTTGCTCTGACATAAGTTAATGCATTTCATGGTTCTGATTTTACAAACACTGGCAGTATTTCAAGTGTGGATCAGCAGTGTAAGTTCTGTAGGCCTTTCTGTCCCTGTTGTGCTTATGGAAAAAAGCCTTATAGTGTCCACTTAACTTCTCAAGCTCATTTTGAACTTGAACTTAGGTCTTTGACCTTGAGCCCCTATTACTTGCATTCTTTCTGGATACCATGCTAGGTCTTTTAGATGCCACAGGCACAGACACTGTCAGAAGTAGCAACATATAATCAAATGGGTCAGATAAAATTAGAACTGGTCTCAAATTTTGCTGACTCCAGTCTTTGCCCATTTTTAGAACCAAAATCAGAGTTACTAATGTTCTTGGCTTTCCTATGCTTGAATAACTTTCTTTAATTTAGATACACATTTCTCAGAATGACTATCAATGTACCAGGAAATTTAAGATATCTCCCAGGAACACTCTCCTTTTCAAACATTTGTCTTATTTCACAACTTGCAGGTGCTTGAAAATCTTCGAGGAGATTGAACAAATGTATGGTTTCAGTGTGTTGCACAAACCACAGCATTTTCCACAGTCCTCACTACAAGGTGAGGGGATTGAGGCATTTCCACCTTGGGTTATTTTTGGAAAAGCTGTACAGGAGAGGACTCCCCACACCCTAGCTTTTTGGCAGTGTCTGTTTCTGTGCTAACCTACCCATTGGCAAGAATAATGTGCATATTAGTAGAGTGGTGCTTGGGGGAGCGGAGTGCAGGGAGAAAGCAAGGATGCTTCTAGGGCATCTAAAGCCATAAGTCCTAAAATTGACACAAATGTTGGAATCCTTCACCATTATTAACTCCCTTTCACAAATAACGCAGCCCAGAGCCTGTAGTTCAAAGCTTGCTCCTTGGAGTCAGGAGTTTAAGGCTTTTTTTGTTAGTTGCACCGATTTTGTTTTTTTGGGGTTTCATGGGGTCATTGATTCTTATTATGTATTATTGCATATAGTTTTACTCATTCATATAACCAGCAAAACAGTGTTCTTACCACATAATAATTGGTTAATAAATATCAACATTTACAATTAATATATATTTTTTATATGTGTTTAAAAATGGTACACAATCCATCCATAAGTGATGCAGAAATTGCCATTTGTAGGCTTGTAAAAGATGAGAATGTGGGCTGAGGAGATGGCTCATTGGGCAAAGCACTTTTCATGCAAGCACGAGGACTTGGATTTGAAGCCCTAGAAGTCATACAAAAACAGTCTCAGTAGAGCTTCTACATGGAGAAGGAAGTCTGAGAAAAGCAGCTGACATGCTTTATCTGATAGAAAATATACCACCACCATCATATCTCACCCGCCACCATCACCACCACCACTACCACACCACCAGCACCAGCATCAGCACCACCACTAGAAGCACTCCCCCTAACCATCACCACTACCACCACCAGTACCACCCTCCCACAGCACCAGCACCAGTACCAGCACCAAAAACAACAAAATACCCCATCTCAAGGTAGGAAGTGGATGAAATCCTCTGCTTGAGGTTGTCCTCAGATTTGTATATGCATAACATAGAATCCATTTGCCCATACACACACACACACACACACACACACACACACACACACACACACACAGAGAGAGAGAGAGAGAGAGAGAGAGAGAGAGAGAGAGAGAGAGGGTAGCAGTAGTAATGCGATGTAAGAGCCAGGTTCAATTTGTTCAGAATTTGAGTTCTTCTAAGAGATAATAAAACTGAAGTCACTTAAAGTGAAGCTTGAAGTTTAAGTGTTCAATTGGGGAATCTATGTGAGCAGGTTACTACCCATTTCTTCAGTTGTAATGTCATTATCAACATCAAAGACTTCACTGAGTATCATGAGGTAGTGCATCCTCATTATTAGCTAAAAGACTGACAAAAACTTCAGTAACTGGTACCATTATTATCATTTGAGCACAGCTCGTAATTGATTTACAAGTACAGAAACAGGATATTTGTACCAGTGCTCTTTGAAAACTAGGGTGGGAACACCAAGAAAAGCTTCGAATAAATCAGGAAAATCTGATATTTAGTCATCTCTACCCCTAGTATTTGCTTATTCTCCATGTTTCCTTGCCATTTACAGCCATCCCTCCCTCCTTCTCCATCTCTTTTTTTCTCCCTTCTTTTCTTCCCCCTCTCTCCCTTCTTTCTTTCTGTATTTCTGTCTCTTCCTTCTTTCTTCCTTCCTTTCTTCTTCCTTCCTTCTTTCCTTCCTTCCTTCCCTCCCTTCCCTTTCTTCCTGTCCTCTTCACTTCCTTTCGCCCCTCTTCCTTCCTTTCATTCTTTATTTTTTCTTTCTTGGAGATGGTCTTTCTGTGTAGTCTAAACTGGACTGAAACACAAGACACTACTGTCTTAGCACTAGGGAAACAAAGGCAAAAGGATTTCCAAAACATCAATGCTATCCTGACTTAAGTTTGAAAATAGGATACAGTATTGAATTAGTAAAGTAGCTAGCATGATATTTCTCTTGATCTCCAGAATTCACTTACCTGTCATAACCCCTTACTCTGACCAACAGTAAGATCCAACTGCTCATTTATTTAAATTGGTTCCTAGTTGCATAAATAATACTGAAAAATAACCTGTTAGATAGGGCTATCTAAAGTTCCATTGGAGTTCCTTTCTTTTTTAGTGATTTTATAAATATTCCAAATTGCAATTATTAACTTTCCGTGTGTCAGTTTTCTTCAGATGCAAACATTTGACAAAGTAGCTATAACATTTTTCACGTCCCTAGAAAAACTTGAGGAGTCCAAAGGCTTCACCTGAAATTAATGTCCTAGATAGGACAGTTGGCTTCTCAGATTATGGGCTTTGATCAAGGTACAGCCTAGTCTCTCCCTCCAGTTTCTCCCATCTCTCTATGCTGCTTTTCCCTTCCACTTCACATGCTCTGTTTTTAACCCACGGAGTCCACTTAGCCATACCTATATGGATATGGATATGGAGCCACCAAATGGAGCATTCGTAGTTCCTTGAGTATCACATCTCTTAAGAAAACTGACTTTCAGTCTACCAGCAGCTGTCAGTTGCCAAAACTCCTCAGCTAGAGGTATCCCTTCATGAGTCCTTTCCCTCTTCACTCTGGGATTTTGGCAGATAGGGTCCTATAGGCTTGAGCATGCAGTCACAACCCCTATGCATGTGTAAGTGTCATGTCCAAAAAAGGCTGGTTCACTGTAGGCATCTCCAGTTTTAAAAATCACTTTTTTTTCCATAGTGGGGTTTAATCAGATTATGACCATTCTTCTGAATTTAGGGAACTGCAAGAAGATTACAAAGTTTGTCAGAAACCCATGATGGCATATTTTACTGGGAGTGTCTTTAACTAGACCACACACAGCAGGCAAGTCTCTTAGTGCAGGCTGGACTAGTGACATTTCATCCTTCTTACTGACTGCACCTCAGTGGCTAGAGCTTGGCTTACTGTATTACCACCCAGAGCAGATTCTTTATCTATCTCCCCCTTATTTTCCCTCCCTGTAACCTCTTTCTCTTTTCCTCATTATCAGCTAATGTCTCTAAAACCAGGAACCCATTTGAACATCTATGAACTAATTTTTAAAAGTCAGACCCGCTTCTAATTATCTTAATAAAGTATATGGAATTAAAAGTACTGTAATTTAGATGTATCTATTTGAGAGAGGAATACTAGGTACATCTAGGATATTTTATGCATGCCCCAAATTGACCCCCTTTTATTCTCCAGCATGTTCTCTTCTACTACACAACCACTTATGAGTTGATTCTGTCCTACCTGTATTGCATTTATATAATAAATAGCTATATATCATAGGTTGACAACAGTAGCCACTTTATAGTCATGAAACTTTGCAATCTGGGTATCACTAATTGTTTTGTTTTATGAACAATTATAATAGCAGCCTTGCTTACACACTTTGTATATTTATCAGGTACTATGTATGCAGTATTTGTGCTGCTGAGTCTTCATGAACTCCAGGGTGGTAGTGAGGCAAAGGCCAATATACATTTGCTTATCAAGCTGATTGCCTGTTAATCAAATATATTTCATCTCCCCAATAGGGATCAATCTCCTGTGATTTCAGTAACTCCATCCTTCTCATTCTCCCCCCTTTTTTGTTCATGAATAAGCTTGTTACAAATATTTGGCTTCAGAATATAATAGTTACTTTTTCAAGAAAGGGAAATGGAAGGGGAAATGATGTAATCATGTTTTAATTAAAAAATTAAAGGGACACATGGATATTTTTAAAGATGTAACTGTTCAGTGAAAAGGAAGTAATAAAGGCTTTTGGCACTAATGAAATGTATCTTTTTGTGGTGTTGAGGTTCTTGTACATGCCTTGTAAGCACTCTGCTCCTGAGCTTTGCCTTCGACTGAACTGTACCATTTGTTATAGACTATGGTTTTTATATAAATTCTTGTCCAATTCGGCTGGGGTTGTAGCTCAGTGGTGGAGAATTTGCCTGCCATCTACCAGGCCATAGATTCAACCCCCAGTACTACAATAAATAAATCTAAGAGTGAATGAATAGATAAATGGAATAATACAGATTAAATGCTAGTGAAATCCGGAATCATTTTACATGAAATCTTTGGCAGGTAGCTTCCTTTTCATGTAAAAGCCCTGGAGCTTGTTTTTCAGGCTTACAGAAAGAGAAGGTTGTTATCCATTGTGCTTTAGGAAATACCCATCACACTGACTCTCCAAGGACTTGAGGAAGGAGTCAGCAGCTGATGATCAGCCTCTCTAGGGTAATAACTGTTGTCTACTGACCTGTGTATCCAGGGTGTGGTAAGCCTCCAGAGAATGCCATTGTAGGTAGGAAACACATGGGCTAACACTCATGGCCTTAACCAGGGAATATCCTTCTTGCATTTGAGAATTAAGTGATCACCCAGTCAGAAGGTCTTCTAACCCTTTCAAAATGTGTTACATTGTTTCAAATTTCTCTAGTGCTTTCTGGTCACTGGTCAGTAATTCCTCATTTGTCTTTCCCCAGTCCCTGACAACTACTGTTCCATTCTCTTTATTCAATGACTTTGACTATTTTAAATATCTCATGTGAGAAGACACATGCTGTATTTATTCTCTGATTTGCTTATTTCTCTTAGTGTTGTGCCTCCAAGGTTTATGTTTTAAATGTCTTTGTATATGGAGACTTTCCTTCATTTGAAAAATGAACAATACTGTGTCTCTCCGTGTATATGCTAAGCTTTCTTTATTTGTTCATGTGTAATTGAGCGTTTACATTAGTTCCACACCTTCACTATTTTAAATTGTGTGGCAGTAAATTTAATAATGCAAACATTTCTTTCAGATTCTATAACTGAAATGATTTCCTATTTTAATAAGTGTCCAGAGCTAGGTTTGCTGCTGCTTCTTTTTCTTTCTCAATGCACCTTCTTGTCATTTGTCAACAGGGCAGCAAGCTGATTTTGTTGTTGTTGTTGGTTGTTAACTTTGTCTCTTTTTAAAATTGTGTATGTGTGTTCTCACATGTTTTTGTGTTTGAGTGTGGACCACAGGGCACCTGTATCGATCAGAGAACAATTTCAGGTGTACCTCTTTGGCTTTCACCTTATTTGAAGAAGGGTTTCTCACCTTCCAAACTAATTGGCCAGCAAGCTTCTGGTAATTTTTCTGTCTGACCGGCCTTACAGTACTGGGATTCCAGATACGTTCCACGGAAGCTGACTTTTACGTGAGTTCCAGGGATTTGAACTTAGCTCTTCAAGCTTCTGCAAACACCTTTACCCACTCAGCTGTCTCCTCATTCCAATGTTGCCTTTTTGAGAACATTTGTGTTTTTCTTTCTTTCTTTTTATTTTGTGCAATTTGTCAGCCATTTGTCTTCATGATTCCTGATACAGAGCAAAGACCCCCCAGCATGCCTTTGACCTAAAAGGGAAAAGTTAGAAAAGAGCTTGACTCTATGATAATTTTGTTTCAGACAATATAGGGGCTTATAAAACTAATCAATATTTGGCAAAGAAGGAAATAAAAACAATCATATCCTGTAATAAATAATGAAACCCTTACAGAGTGCCTGGTTCTTTTATGACAAGTGATTAGAGTTGCAGAGGGAGTAAGTGAGCAGGGTGAGGACATTCAACCAGTTACTAGTGTAAGCAGGTGTCGAACTAGCTGCTTACTAAGTCATACACCGAGACAATTAATGTGTAACTACTGGGTCAGGGCTCTGTCTGTTTTTGATTTCCTATTTTATACCTCTGTGTGTGTGTGTGTGTGTGTGTGTGTGTGTGTGTGTGTGTGTGTGTGTGTGTGTGTGCCCTCTATTGATAAAGTGAAATAGAATTGTGGTTGTTACATTGCTATTTTCTAATTTGGGTTCACAAATTTAGTTTATACATGACTCTTAATTAAACTCAACTCTACAAGCTGGGCATTGACTATTAGAATCATTTAGATGAGTCTAAAACAAAACAAGGAAAAGGTTCAGTGATGGTTCATTGCATTATGTTCTTATTTGTAGTCCAAACCAAAGAATATTTCCAACTATTATAAACACAGTGACTTCAGCCAAAACTACAGACTTCTGTTTGTCTTTTTTTCTTCCTAATAAAATAAAATTGCATTGACTAGTTGTAAAAGAAATACTGTCAGAACACCTGTTTGGTGTGAATCTGCTTGGGGTTCACCAAAGCGAGTCACCCACAGTCTGGTATTTCCCAAACAAGATTCATTATTTCTTGAACTGAAATAGGAAGGACTGAATGAGGGAAGACTAGCAACTGAGACTTTTAAAATATCCCTAAAGAGTCTTTTAATAGCGACAGGCTGTTTGACTTTCCCTGGGGCTCCCCTAGAAAGAGCACCCTCCTAACAACATTGTCAAAGCAACAAAATATTGTTTATCCTACACACAGGATGAACAGTATGGGGATAAGTTTTACTTTTCTAAGAGTAGTATCGAGGGTCTTTTTTGCATATGTCTTACATGGTGTGGGAGGGTGTACCTGCATTTGGGTAACTGTACATATGGAGGCCTGAGGCTGCTTGCTCATCATCCTCAGTCTCTCCTCCTTTCATTTATTGAGGCTGGAGTTCTCAATTGAACCTAGACTGTTGATAGGCTAATCTAGATAGATAACTAGTTACAGGGATCTCATGGTCTCTACCTTCAGAGCTCTGGAATCACAGGTTGGCTGCTATGTCCAACATGCATTCTTGTGGGTGCTGGGGATCTGAATTCCATCATTCCTGTCATTAGGTGCTTTATTTTCTGAGATATTTTTTCAGTCCCTATAGATCCTGTCTGCTAATTTTCATATCTAGCTTATCATTCTACTGCATAGTCAAATTACCTACTCATATAGCTGTACCTCTAAGAGGTTTTGAGTTTTTACGTATTACTTACCTACAAATCTCTGGAAACATAAATCTTTGAATATATTGAATGATTGTAAAAATACTTCTGTCAACACTGTAACAGAGGAGCCTTAACTTAATAGAACTGTAAGGAAACTCTATTGTAAATGTAATAACAAGATTAACTGCTTTTTTTTTTTTTACAAGCAGGCCAATTCCAACCAAGATCTCCTAGTGAACCAATAAGAAAGATAGTTTTCTTTCATGTTTGTACATTCTAAAATGCTCCTGAACAATGGTGAGTCCTCCTCTCATCCAAAGGAACAAATGGAGATTTAGATAGTATTTATTGTTGGACTTTACAGCCTGCCATGCTGGGCAGTGCTGTGCTTGCAACTGACCTGGGATAACACAGCATTGTCCATAAACCCCACTACCCTTGAAGAACTGACTGAGCCTATGCTTGATGGCAGTTGTTTATTTCAACTTTAACCATAATTGCCTCTTGACTGGATAACTATATCTTCCTTAATTCATAGAGCTGTGCCCCCAAAAGTCAAATTTGCCAACATTTATGTTGTTTATTCTTTTATGCACCAGGCATATATAGAATTTTATCTTTGTTTGAGAAAACACCCCAGGTTCAAGGAATTCTGAAATGAGAAATCTCAATATCTTAGTGGGGAGTAAGGCTGGAAGAGCTATGGCATGAAGCCTGCAAGGCAGCTGCTGAGTCTCTATGGAATATCTACACACTGTGGTTCCTACTCCCAACAGCTAAAACCAAAGGATATACAAATTGAGTCTGTGAGACTGTAGGTGTCAGGGTTTGATCATTTGCTGCTTATGTTGTTATTCAAGTTAATAATTAGAAAGATACAAAACAACATTGAATACATCTGGGTGCCAACAAACCTTGTGTTCATGGATCATGGGTAAAGGGACACTGCTTATTTTCGTAGGATTAAATATATAATCAGTGTGTATTGTGATTGAATAATACAATGTCTTGCATAGCTTTGTTTTTTCCATGTAATTAAATAAACCACGAATGTAATATGTACAAATTCATAGGATGATAGTGCATCATTACTAATATTCTTGTTCCATTATTGACTAACACATGCTTTGATTCCAAAGAGTGGAATTAGGGAAAATGTTCATTCTTCTTGAATGTTTACTGTGTTACAAGACATTGACTGCTATGCTTTTAAAAGTTTGACCTCACTTCCTTTGCACAGCTATTTTTAAGAGTATCATAAACTTTAATCTTAAAAAATCTTGCAAATAAATATAACAATCCTACAGCTGAGTTTTCTTGTGCCCTTTCCCAACCCCCTTTGGTCAACTTGATAACAAGGTAGAATTATCTGGGAAGAGGGGATGCTATCTGAGAGATTGTATCCATTAGATTTTCTGTAGGCAAGACTGTGAGGCATTTTCTTGATTAATGACTGATGTGTGAGGGTCCAGTTCACTGTCAGTGATGCCACCTTTGGTCCTGGGTAATATATGGAGGAAGACTTAACAACCCAGGAAGAGAAAGCCAGTAAATAATGTACCTTTATGGCTTCTGCTATGGTTCTTAGTTATATTTATCCTTGTGTTCCTACCCTGACCTTTTTCCCCGATGGACTGTGACCTGTAAGGTAAATTAAAGTCCTTATCCTCACATTGCTTTGGTCATGGTGTTTAACACAGCAACAGAAAAAAAAATAGAACAGTGTCTCTCTTTTTCTATATCATAATCATATCAGAGAACTATCCATGTATCACAGAAAAAATTACTTAACATATTCTTTTGTGAACATTCCATGTGTTAGGGATCAGGCATGAATAGAGATATTGCTTCATTGATATGTTCTTCCAAACAAGTGATGTGTCCAAACTTTTTCATAGCAGAATTTTGATGCCATTTTTATATGTGGTTGATTCTGTGATTATTAAAGGACCAGTAGCTGGTTTCAAAGCTATGTTACTGGCAGATTTTGTGCATAGTCTTCTTATGCCCATTAAACCTGCCAGTCTATATTATACCCAGATAAGTGGGTTAAAATGGGTATTCGTTTGGATTCATTCAGTGAAGAGTGCTTTGGCAGAGAAACCTTGTCTTCTTGAGGTATAAAGTGCTTTGTCCTCAGTGGTTGTCCAATAAACATTTGATGTTAGTTGAGTAGATAATGTTGATGGTATCTTGAGTTCACTTCCTTGGAATCATGGCTGCTAAAATCTTTGCCCATCAAACAGATAAAAATAAGTGACCCATCAAAAGTTGATGAAAACCCTGTAGCCATCAAGAAGCCACTAGTTTTGAACTAGCAACAATTTTCCTGCTAAGAACTTAGTCTCTGTTCTGGACAGCTTGTCTGCAGGAATTTAATGGCTCAACAATCTAGTATCTTGTCATAAAGTTTAATACTATGTTGTCAAGGTAATGAACCAGAAAATAGGACAAAAGTTTACAAATCATCCCTAAGAATTTTACATTTCATGTTTTTTTTCCAGCCAGCATGAAATGATAGGCCCACTTAGGGGATGGTTACTTCAAAATTGAGAGTATTATACACAAACAGTGCAAATATGAGTTATGACATCCAGAAGCCTTTGGGAAGATTATGTCTACTCTTTTCATGTGTGAGTAGATTAGAGAAAATCCTGGGGACTGTGTCTGCTTGCATAGTCCATGTTCTGTGGCTTTATATGAATTATTCCCACGGCTCAGTTTTTGGGATTCAGTAATACAGTGATGCGGTTAGGCAGGAGGCTAGACTTGAGTGAGGAAGAACTCATCTGTGAAAGCTTCTGCATGGATAGAGCAAGAAGATGGGATTTGGGGATGACACTGTTAAAATCCATAAAGCTTTGGTGAACAGAGAACATCACCTTGTTCTGATCTACAAGGACCCCGTGCTTTTTCGTCAGGGGCAAGAGACACAGTAAGGCAAGGAACGGTCTCTTTGTCAGAGCAAAAAATACAATTGTTTATTGTTCCTGCCCCAAAGAGAACAGAATTAAAAGGTCAAGTGAAGCATGAAGGAAATAACAAATGTAGAATTCCCAAAACTTGTTGGAAAAAACATAGCTGTCTGTTTTTTTTTTTTTTTTTTATTTTTGGAGGGGGAGGGGCTTGTTTTTTACCTTGAGAATTTGCATTGCTTGTCTTATCCTTGAGTCTGTATTTATCTTGCTGAAAGAGATCATTATCCTAAGAAAAATGTATTCCACTGCTATTATCTTTTAGGTAATTATTAATATCATTTTTATAAATGCATATAATTAACTCGTAGACTGGCAGCTTTCTTTAGAATTTTCTCTTTTCTGCCTCCTGAGGATATCCTGGTATCTGACTTCAATGTGTAAATATCTATCTAGAATTGATTAAGTGACCCCATTCGGGTCCCAGTGAACTCAGCAATGAAGGCTGTCAGGCTGAGCCCTAACATTCTGATTCAGGGTCAAAATTAACAACAGAGGAAAGATATGTAGAGAATAAACCATACAGGCAAATCCCCTGAAGGTCCCATTTACACAAAGCTGGAATGTTAGGGGAGAAATGTTAAAGAAAAATCATTACTAGATTAGTAACTTATAGAAATGATAAAAATTTCTATGTACTGAGAGTAGGGGGTTTTCTTAGAAGATTAATTTGAAAAAAATAATGTGCCAGAGGCATCCCTCAAGTGTCCTCGAATCTGCCTGTTCTCTCGCTATTTCTATAAAGGGTAGAATTTGACCCAACACATTACCTCGCCCTCAGTACTGCTCTGCTGCAATTCTTTCATCTACAGATTTCAAAGTGTTTTTAAATATGTAAATGAACAAGCCTCCCCACTTTTCTCTATAGAGATGGTTCATTTAAGTAGCACAGAAACTTACCTAAATGGCTTTTTCAAGGTCACTGGAGAAGTCTTTTGTGTAATCTGGATATGGATATTCAAAGTGTAAAAATACCTTGCAGACTCAGGGCAGATCTAGGCTCTTTGAAACCCTTGGCAAATCATACTGAGGGAACAATTAGTTTTCTTCTTTAATCTTTACCAAGAGGCTCCTACCAGCTGGCCTTCTCCCAACCCAGAAAGCAGCCAGAGTCGGAAAGTCCTGTCTGGTTTGCCTCCAAAGCTCTGTCTCTGTCTCTCTGTGTCTGTCTGTCTGTCTGCCTGCCTGTTTGCCTGTCTTTGTGTATGTGTGTGTATGTCTCTGTGTGAGGGAGTTTTTAAAGACACAATCTCTCACTATGTAGACCTAGACTGACTAATGATCCTCTGCATCCATCCCTTGATTTCACTCCTAGGTTCTTGGGTGTGAAGGGAAGGCCATGATCGAGAGGTCAGAAAGAGAACTTATACAAGTCTGGTTCAGAAAGTGTCTCCAAACTGATGGCCTCTCTCAGGTCTCAGCACAGAAGATGAGAAATGACAGCAATCTAATCTGATAGAACTGCCACTCTGTGGACTGAGACTTAGCTGGGGTGGAATAAAGGCCTTTCTGGAATGCTCTTATTTGCTTGGTAGGAATTGTGTGATAAGAAATTGCATAAAAATGGTTCAGTCTAACCTAATGGCAATTTTGTTTCAAAATTAAGATTGCCACAGCCCAACAACTTACTGAGGCTATTTCTGTGTTACTGCCATGCTTGTATTCATTTTAGTGTGACAAATTATTTTGTGTTTTTATCATTTTTATCTGTTCTGCTCTGAAGGGCATATTCTTTCAATAATTTGACAAGTCATCTCTTGTACTAAGTTTATAGACATGTGTCCACAGAGCTGAATAATAATTATAATTGCTTATTTAAGACTTAATTTATTTGTTTTCTCTGACTTCCCCCAGTGAAATTGACAGACTTTTGCTGGATACTTATTTTTGTGATCAATCATTAGACCTAGGATATGCTGTAATCTCCCTTCCCCCTTTCATAGAGAAGACAGACAATACACACAAACACATCTTGTGGTCAATAGAGAGGTGACAATCTTGTGAAATGGGTACCTAATGGATGCATCAGGGGAGGACTGTCTTCCAAACAGATGATATTTTTACTAAGCCCTGCAATATGATAATAAATCAGGCTTCAAAAACACAGAGAGGGGAGAGTACCCATGTGGATAGAGTCACAAAAGTATAGACCAAAGATCAAGTGGGAAAAGAGCTCGGCACATTAGAACCCAACCACAGTTTAATGAGCCTGTGTGAAATTAGTAGGAAACAGCTACACAGAAAAGATACAATGTGTGCTCCTTGGAAATACCATGGCCTTTACTGTTAAAACAATGACCAATCTATCATGGGTCTGAAGTAAGATAGTAATATGCTCTGATTACACATTTTAATAATTAGTTTTCTTTTTAACTAGTACATAAAAATATAAAAAGTATTCACATTAAGCTGATCAGCCTTACACTTTAAAACTTATAAATTATAGAAAGATACCCTTGCTCTTAAACTGTTCCTCTACATATTTAGCGTTAGAGCATGTAGAGCAGGTCTTCCTACATCTTGTAGTCACTGAAGAAAATGGAGTAGAAAATGGTTTTTATTCTCTTTTTCATTTCTTAAGTGATTTATTCTTATTTGTGTGTATGCATGTTCATGCATGTGTGTATGCATGTCCTTGTAGGCCAGGAGATGGATCCTCTGGAGCTTCAGCTATAGACAGCTTCAGATGCTGTGCTGGGAAGATAATCTGGGTCCTCTGCATGATCAGGTAGTGCTCTTGACCACTGAGCCCTCTTTGCTGCCCCTGACTTTAGTGATCACTGCACTACTTTCTTTAACACTCATAATCACAAAATGAACTGCTGTTTTGAGGAAATAGACCTGCCTGGCACCATCCATCTCTACACGAGTCAAGGGTGTCATTCTTGCCTTCTAAGATCAGGAACCCTACATGTTCCTGTGATGTTCATTGTCCTTCTTTGTGATCCCTATCAGGTGATATGCACATGATTCATTATGTGACTCTTGCCACTTTTTTTTTAAAGTCAGTAAGATGTTCTCCTCCTCAAAATGTTCTGCTGCTGAGTTCTGAGGGCTGGAGCTATTGCCTCCCTTTCTATTTCTAATCACTATCAAGAAGCTGGTGCACTGGGTACTCACAAGCAGTTGGTTGGAGACCTGGATTGTGTCAGGACAAGTCAGGACACATCTGAGTGTGGGAAAAGGGCGTTGTTAATAATTAGGATGTGTATAAAGTTGTTTTAATCACACTGAGCTAGGATGTATGGCTGCCTTAATAATCACTGTAATAAATTACTAGCACAGTTTTGAATGCTACAGTTTAGGAGTTCTTTATAGGCAAAGTATAATCTAGTGACTTATATGGTTTGGAGAAATAGATCCCAAAGCATGGCGACATCAAGCATAGTAGATATTTGCAAGTGACTGACCATCAGGATCAAACAAGACAGAGTGACACTTCCATAATTCCCCCCATTACTCGTTCTTCATTAATCTTGCTAATCATTATAAAGAGAAAATCTCAGTTGGATGCCTAATTAGCATTACCCCCTCTAACCTTTGCTAATAACCATCCTTTATTAATGAACCACTTTAGAATTAGAATCTTTAAAGAGGGAATGGTGCCTGTCCAGATTTTGGTATTACTATGTTAATTAAATTCATTTTGACTCTTTTCTTCTTTTCATTTATGGTACTTCCCAGGTAGGATTAAGATACAAAGTTTAATTCTTAATGAATGTTTTTTGAAATAGAAGGTGTA
Source organism: Cricetiscus sungorus (assembly GCA_030556225.1). Lineage (NCBI taxonomy): Eukaryota > Metazoa > Chordata > Mammalia > Rodentia > Cricetidae > Cricetiscus > Cricetiscus sungorus. The sequence continues at coordinate 121,087,938 of JANBXA010000651.1, read as the reverse complement.
AAATTTTAAATACTTCAGTTAAGAGTTATAAGATATGAGGAAAAGAGAAATCCCACACAAAGTTGACGTGTGCGAAGGTTAATCTTAGTTTTCAACTTGACTAGATCTGGACTAAGAAACATACCTAGGATGGGGGAGGGTGTCTGTGGTTGTATTTCCAGGAAGAATTAGCTGAGAATAGGATCCCTTCTCCTAGGGTGAGTAGCACTGTTCTGTGATGGCCCAGGTATAAGAAAGTCTTTTTAAATCCAATGCCTCTTGCTTGTATTTGATGAATACATCTATCCCATACCTGCTACTGTTCTATCCTTCACTGTCTTCAGCACCTAGCATCTTTAGTTTTCCACTGTGGACTGAAGACCCATAGTTCTCTAGGAGTCTTCCTGGTCATTAGCCCCAGATGGATACTCCAAGAGTCTGAGAACAGCTGCTCAGAGCACAAGGCTAGATACTGACACATCTAGTCTTGTGCTCTGAGCAGCTGTTCTCAGACTCTTGAAAGGTAGGAGACTGTTGTTGGATTACCAATCCCATATCATGTAAAATAATCTAATAATATGTATCTATTCTCTAACATGTATCTATTCTATCAATTCTGTTCTGTTAAAGGATGCTGTTGAATAAAATATGCAAATGGTATACTTTGGAAAGTGATAACATCTATTAGGTGGCTTCAACAACAGAAATTGGGAGGTCTAAGAGAATGGTTGGAGTTCCTATGAGGGCCGTTAGGAGCCCCTCAGAGTCAGCACAGATCACATCCATGCACTAAGTTTTCATCACAAAAGAGATTTATTACCCTGGATGGGCATGTCAGGTGTAGGGGACTGGATTTGACCAAGATAAACAGTAGGTGTTTTTGCAAGAGTGGTTTTTAAGGAGAAAAAGAGGGAATCCCTGTTAGGGTGAGTTGGTAAGCCCTGACTGGACATGTTAGCCAGTGAGGCAAAATAATGAATTTTGGTTGCTGGTGTTTTGATGCCAAGACCTACCTTGGAGTATTAGTCAGGTATAACAAAGTGGCCACATAAGGAAAGAGACCTGAGTGGCTAGCTTTAGGAATATAATCTAACAGTTTAGCAAGGAAGATGGAAGGGGGTGAGCAACACCTGTCGGCACCACGTTTGTAATGCTCACCCTGTTAGAGAGCCCTTCAAGGGCTCCCATCCTTGCATATACTCAACTGCCTTCCTGCTGTAGTCTTACATAGTAGGGAGAGATAAGTCTCTTCCTATTCTTGTAAGGACATTGATCTCATCGCGATGTCTCTGCTATCACAAACTCTCTAGACTCAATTACCTCCTAAGGGACCTGCCTTCCAATACCAGCAGTCCACAGCTTTGTGTTTTGCACATTCTTTTTCCATTGCTCTATTTGTAGGTATTCAGTCTGATTCCAGATCTTAGCCATAGCGAATAATGCTGCAGTAAACAAGGTTGTGAACAGATATTCACTGTAACCTAACTTAAGTTCCTACAGGTATATAGCCAGGAGTAGTGTAGCCATGCCAGATGGTATTTCAGTGTTACTGTGTTTGAAGAACCCATGTCCTGATTTACATAGTACCTATACTAGTTTACATTCCTACCAGCAATATATAAAGGCTCCTCCCCCCACATCCTTGCTAACATTTATTGTCATCTGTTTTCTTGATAATAACACCTGACTGGGATGAGATGGATCCTCATTGTGGTTTAGTTTGCAGTTTACTAATGGCTAATGATTAAACCTTTATTGTTTTTTTTTTTAACAGCTTTACCAGAGATATATATTTTCCTTCTTGTAGCAGCCTTATCTTGTTAATGAAGAAGAAAACAAAAGTATAGCACATCAAATTGTGTTCTAATTTTAAGCCAGAAGAAATCTATTTGCTGAATATTGAGTCATAGGGGTGTGGGTAGATGATAAGTGCATTCTTATAAGACTGGTATGGTGTCACAAATGTCTATTCACATTTTTTTAAAACATAAAGACATTAGAGCGGTGAGTTATTATTACCTCAACCATCAACAGGTAAGAGGCTTAAAAATAATGATAACAATTAGCAACAATAACAATGCAATAACAATGAGTACACAACAAAATGATAACGTAATCTTCTCTCAGTGTCTTCTCTGTCTCCAAAGGTTTCTCTGCTGAGAAGGCTGCCTACACCATTACTTGATTTTCTTATTGCGTAGTGATTCTGGTGGAGATAATATGATCTTACAGCACTTTGTTAAGAAACACAATTAAGCTGAATGAACAACCTGTGACAACGAAATGGACTCGTGGTTATGCCATCTAGACCCACTCAGTCTAAATGTTAACAACTTTAATGACTGGTACCCGGAGGAGCTATGGAGCTGCAATCTTGGCTACATCCTCTGTACCTAAAACAGTGCTTGGTTCTTAGAATACCCAACAAACATAGCTTACTTGTTAAATAGCCAAGACACGTTCAAGTCAGCAGTTTCTGTGGGTTTCTCCAGCCTGATCTTGACCCCTTTGTTCATCAGAAGGAGCTCATGGACTCCAGTCTGACAGCTGGGAAACCAGCATAGGTTTCCCAGACTCCCTAAATGTGGGTGTTAGTTAAGAGGACTAGGCAGTCTATGAAGCCTCTGGTAATGGATCAGTATTTATCCCTAGTATACAAGTGGACTTTGGAAGCCCATTCCACATAGAGAGATACTTTCTCAGCCTGAATACTTTGGGGGAGGGCCTAGGCTCTGCCCCAAATGATATGGCTGACTTTGAAGATTCCCCATGGAAGGCCTCACCCTCTCTGGGGAGCAGAAAGGAGATGTAATGGGGTTTAGTGGGGAGAACAGGGAAGTATAGGAGGTTGTGGAAACTGGGATTGACATGTAAAACAATCTTGTTTCAAATTTAAATAAAACATTATCAAAAGTAAATAGCCAAGACATATTTGTACTATGCTTCATATACCAATCTTAATTCTCACTGTCATATTTCAAGTTCACACAGGGGTAGGTGTAGAATTCAAAGCTAGGTATGTCTGACACTTAGGCTTTAGTATTTTCCCTCTACAGAACAAAAAAGAATTGTATGGCTTCAAAAAGAACTTTATATATGAAAAGAGGAAACTCTTAATAGTTCAGAGTTAGAATAAGGTTCTTTTGTATGGTCAGAGGACAGAAACATCAGAAAAAAGAGAGCAAAAAGAAAAAAGAATTCCACTGTGCTTCTGGAATTGCCTAAATTTTTTTTTTAGTGGTCTGCTTCTAAGCAGTTGAGAAGAGACTTCAAAAAGAGATAAGCATAGACTTTGTTTAGAAAAATGAATATGTATACATATATGCAAATACACATTGTGTGTGCATATACATGCATACATATACTTCTCTATGTGTATACAGAGAGATCAGCCCCCACCTCTCTTTGTCTTCCCTTTACCATTGTGGAGACACTGAAGGACTCAAAGAGACCACATGGCTGGATTTCTCCTTCACATCCTGTCTCTCTTTGACAGCAGGGTTGTTGTCGGGGACAGGGGGAATGGACACTCACAACCACAGAGAGTAATAACCAGAATTTCTCCAGAAGGGAGCAGAGAATGACACCAAAAAGCCTTCCAGGAGATGATGGAGTGAAAGATACTCAATCATTGAAATTTGTAGATTCCTATGGCTTTATGAATAATTCACTTTGGTAATGCTTCATCAAGTACAGTAGAATCACCTCAAAAGCCAGAGAAGCTGTTTTTGAAATCTAAATAAAAGCATATCAGGAATTTGGGTGGCCCTTTCTCCCCAAATTTATTCTTAGTATTTTCACTTCATGGAGAAAAATGTGTGAGTTTGCTATACTTTCCCACCTAGTGTATGAGGTCCAGCTTCTGTGTCTTGCCATCAGGCCATGGGTATAGATTTTAGGGATCCAATAAGCATGCTTTTCCTTAACAACCATCAGTTGGATACTGTGCTTGTCTCTGGGAAGAATCCAGTGAAATGGATCCTTATTTACAGTCGTTGCTAATTCTCATTCCCAACTCTATGACAAAACTTTTTCTTCATCTGACCCTTAACTATGAATTTCACCCAGCATATTTAAATTGGTTAATTTGTGTTTCTAGGTATATATAACTTGGACACAATAATCTTAAAAGATGTTTCTTCAGTCACAGATGAATGAACAGGAAAAAAGTGGGTGATTCAGAAAATCCCAATTCCCATTGAACATCCTTAAGTTTTTTCCACAAAGGTGGGTCCTTACAGAAGCCAGGCTGGCCTGATTCAATGTAACCATTAGATGATAGCTCTGTCACCCAAGCCGAGTAACATCCACTACTTTCATTCCTTCTTTATATCACTTTATTGTGTGTTCACTGTGGGTAATCATTCTGACCTCAAAGATTTCTTTTAAGGATTGTTTGTAAATGAAAGGTATTTGGGAGAAAGATGAAAAGCAGTGCAGGACACTTTATAATCTGCTACCAGTTATGCTCTGCCTTGTCTTGGCATCCTGCTATGCAAAGTTTTTTTTCCTGTGGGCATGCAGGCAGCAGGCAGCAGATATTAATGTAATAAATTGGTGATTACTTGAGTTTTCATCCCAATATTTTCTTTGTTTTTCTTTCTGGTTTTCATTTTCATGGAATCTATTTAATTTATCTTCAGTTCCTCCCATCTGTAGTATCCTTTGAGACAAGGCTGCACAAAGCTGGTCTAGAACTCATAACACCAATCCTCCTGATTTGTCCTCTTGAATGGTGTCATGTCAGTATTCCCTGTGTTTCCTCAATTCTCCATACAAGGTTTTTGCAGACTATGTTTATGAGCAATAGAAGAAACATAATAAACAGGTAGTTATACAGCTAGATGACAATGACACTCTTCCTCAAGTGGCCAATACACAGTGAATGGTTTGAGCTGATGGGACCTTGATTTTCTGCTTGTCAGATTCTCCTTGTACAAAATCACCATGTCCAACATAAACTTATTTCAGGGATTCTAGATAAGAGGTACTCAAGATCACATGAGCAGAGCAGCTCTAGGAATGGTTCAGAATACTAGTTCCCAGATGTTAATATTCATTCTAAACAATTGTGCTGGGAAAGGTTTTAGTAATGATTTTGGAATTCTGTAGTCTATTCATTATTGCAACTCCCAAAGGAAATCTTAGATACATAATTCCGGTCTATTTCACCTATGATCATAATAATCACTCCTCATTCCCTCACCTTACCCTGTGGTAGGCAGCTGTGCATGTGATATTGGAATACTTTTTATATAATTTGCAGGAGACTGGATGACCAAAAAAGCACCCTGCCTTCCAACCATCTAGGCCCTTTGGTGGCTGGTTACTGCTTATGATCATGAAGGTGAAAGAGGGGCAGGTAGCAACTGTCACACAGTCCATCCAAATTCTCAGATGTTCATCTTATTTCACCTGAAGTGATTCTCAGAGGGTTTAACATGCTTGAGACTTTCATTTTTCCTCCACTCATTTTTTGCTCTTTTGGGCACCAGACATCAAATACCAGAACAGACAAAAGCAACTTAACAGAGGACTAGGTGTCTGTGCCTGCACAGAGAAGATGGAGAACCAGAAAAATCCCAGAAGACCTTAGGTTTATACCCCAGGTTTATCTTTGGCACAGAGACAGGCTCTGGGATGAAAAAAGTAACAATCAATAAACAAAAAATCCACAGTAATGCCTGGGAAAGAGAAAGAATGTGGTGTCCAGAGTTTACTACATTATAGAGTCTAATGTGTACTCCTTGAAAATCAAGAAATTTGGTCCATTAAAAGAAAAAAAATTCTACAGCCATCATTGACAAAAAGATCACAGAGTAAGATTTATTAGACAAAGACTTTAAAACTATTGTCTTAGTGATGCTAAAATCAAGAAAACAATGTGTGAAAAATGGGAATATAGAATACCCCAAAAGAAATAAAATATACATATATGAACTGAAAAGCTACAATATTAGAAAAATATAAAGTTTGCTAGAGGATCTCCAAGGCAGACCTGACCAAGCAGATAAGTGAAATGAAGACAGAAAATGCAAATTCAAAACAATGAGAAAAAGTCTGGATAAAGTGTGTAATCATGTACTGACATATACTTGCTGGGGTATTGACAGTTTAAGGCCAACTGAATTACTTTATTGAGTTTGTACAGATAGAGAGATAGGGAAAATGGAGAAAAGGAAGATGCCAGGCAGAAGGAGGGAAGGAGAGAGAGACAGAGGGGGAGACAGAGACAGAAACAGAGACAATGACAGAAGGAATTAAAAAGAAGATTGGCAAAATAGTCTAGTGGTAGAGCACTTGCTTAGCTTGTATAAGGTCTTGGGTCAATCCCTACTCTAAAGAAATGAAACAAAGACATAAAGGAAAGAAGGGAGGAAGGACAGAAGAAAGGAAGGAAGGAAGGAAGGAAGAAGGTGAATAGAGCTTGTAGCATGTGAGATATTGAGTAGACCAACATGAAATATGAGAATATTTGTATGAGACTATAAAGATGAGAAGATATGAAGTTCAATATGCAATTTATTCAGTGATTTTGAAGTAAGATAAGCGAAAAGGACAACAAGACACATTGTAACCAAACTTCAAAGCATTGCTAAGGGAGTTTTTTAGCAGTGGATCTTTATGAAAGCACACAGAAAAGTGACTAAAATCTGTGAGAAGACCTGGAGGTGAATACTCAGGTAATACAATTTCAGTGTGCTTTGTAGCAGTTTATAATTCTTTTGTTTGTTTAGGACATGATTTAGGAAATTGATATAGGAAAGCATGTTAGTCTGATTTAGCATTATTATAAATTTTGTTGTCAACCCTGCATTTTGATTTCTACATAATCCAAGGAATTCATGCATTTAAAAGAATGGGTAGTTTATATTTTTTATATCCAATGTATATCCAATTAATTTTTTATACCAACACATAAAAGAGATAGGACCAATTCAATAAAGAAACAGAAATTTGTGTTTCTGAATTAAGACAGGAATAAAGTTACACTAGTGAGCCCATACTTTGGGCAATTGGGTTTGATAACCATGGTAACCACAAAGAAAATTCCCATAGAATGTATTTAGAAGGGATTGGCAAACAAATTCACTATAGATACCAATGAATTACAAATGTTATCAGTAATCCTGGTATTGTGGTTTAATAAGGATCAGGATAAACAAATAGGCCAAATAGATGTTTATTTAGGGAGAAATAACTCACAACATAGACAGATGAACACCAGCAGTTTGAACTGGATGCTCTCCTCTCCGCATACCACCAGCAAGACAGCATTCCCGGGCTCCTCCTCAGACCTAATTCCATGGGTCACTTCTGCCCCTGGCTCCACCCCAAATGGGTGTGGTCAGTGCCACAGAAGCAGACAAAGTGAATATTCCACTATATCCTGGATACTGGACATAATCTACAAGGAAAACAAGGAACGCTGATATCACAAAATAACAGGCGTTAAGCCTTACCTTTACTGGTCATTACTTAAGTAAGAATGGATTAAATTATCTACCCAATAGAAATACAATAAATATAATGAGAATGGGATGAAAATTAATTGGCTAGGTATAAGTTTCTACAAAATTTTAGATACAAAGATGTAAACAGACTGAAAGTAAATGAATATTAAGATATATGTAAATTATAGCAAAAGAGATTAATATAGTTACTAGTATCTAGCAAACAATGATAGAAGACTTTAAATAAAAAGTAGGTAAGAGACAAAGAGTACTATATATTAATGAATGATTTAGTGCAGTAAGATTATTTGATAATGACATGTTACATACCTACCACTAGCATAAAATATATCAAACACAAATTGACAGAATTGAAAGAAGCAATAGTCTGCAATCATTAATAGAGATCTTAGTATGCCGCTTTTAACAATGGCTAGGACAACCAGACATACAGAAATAGCAGTGTTAGAAAACAATCTAAGCAATAGTGAAGAGGCTACCATTAATGCCCTTCCACTATAATGAGATTGATAACTACCTTATATACCATTCTAGAGCTTGTATCTAGTAGCTGATGGAAGTAGAAACAGACACCCATTGCTAAACACTAGACGAACTCTTGGTATCCAGTTGCAGAGAGGGAGGAGTGATGAGCAAAGGGGTCGAGGCCAGGCTGGAGAAACCCACAGAATCAGCTGACCTGAACAAGGGGGATTTCATGGACCCCAGTCTGATAGCTGGGAAACCAGCGTTGGACTGATCCAGACTCCCTGAATGTGGGTGTTAGTTAGGAGGACTAGACAGTCTATGGAACCTCTGATAACGGGCCAGTATTTATCCCAAGTATAGGAATGGACTTTGAGAGTCCATTCCACATAGAGGGATACTTTCTCAGCCTAGACACTTTGAGAAGGGCCTAGGCCCTGCCCCAAACGATATGACAGACTTGGAAGACTCCCCATGGAAGGCCTCACCCTCCCTGGGGAGCAGAAAGGGGATGGGCTGGAATTTTGTTGGGAGTGATAGAGGAGGATTGGAGGGTGAAAGAACAGAGATTGACATGTAAAACAACCACAACCATGTTTCAAATGTAAATTAAAAAAAACAATATTACAGGCATAGTAAAATGATTATATATCAAAGTTTCCTGGGGCTTCTTTCTAGAACACAGGGTTGTTCTAGCATACCAAAAAATGATCACTGCTTAACATGATGAAGGGGTGGGGGCGTAAAGTCATTTCAATTAGTACAGAAAGAATTGTCAAAAGTCAATGTTTATTCATGCTAAGAAGGGGGAGGGTGGTTGTTGCTAGGAATACAGTGAGTTAGGAAGTTATTTAATGGTCATTGAGTTTTAGTTTTACCAAAGGAAAGAGTTGTAGAGATGAATTGTGGTATATAACATTATGAATGAAACCACAGAACTGTTTGCTGAGAGTATCTAGGATGTTACATTTTATGTTAGGTGTATTTTAGCAATATACAAATTCTGGAAAACTCACATGGATGTTTTAGAAAAAAAAAAGATGGAAATATTTTAAAGAATTTCTGGAGATTGCTTCCTCTGCCCCTTGCAGTTTCTCCTTGCCCTTATCCTTTTCACCCTCATTTTACTTATGTTTCTTCTCCATTAACATCATTTGAAGTGTGTGCCATTTATGGTAGGACACCTCCAGATAGGGAGGGGTCTGTGGAAATGAGGTAGCCTGGTTCGAGTCAAGACTGCTGTGCAGTGGGTTCATGAATATTGAGAATGTGGGCAGGATGTAGTTTTGAGAAAGCTTGCAATACCTTGCTCAGCCATGGTAACAGTAACCAGGAGTCACTGACTCTGAGGAGGTACAGGGAATGAAATACATAACATCTCTTATTAATTTGAATATGAGTCTGCAACCCAATCAGTCTTTCTTTAGAATCCACAGAAACAGAAATAGTCATTAAAGGTTATGATGACCCCTGAGAGATATTAAATGTGATACACAGTAATACATGCTGTAAGGACTCTACCTGTCTCAGCATTTAGCCTTTCTATTTTAGTACATAAAAAACTGAGTATGGTGATAGCCAGAAATAGCAAAATATCTGGCCTTCCTGTGTCCTATAGAAGCCTTCTTTTAATAGAACTCTCTGCCCCTAGCCTGTGTACTGAATTCTACTTTTAAGGCCTCCTGGATTACAAATTTCCCCTTTTCCTTTAGATTTTTTGTTTTACAAAGGACTTCAAAGTCCAACAGGGTTGCCTTGCTTCTGAATGCTGTTTAAAAGTGTGCCCAGGTAATTGTAATTTCTGTAATGGTGGCCATTCCTCAGGTAATGTGAAGTCACACTAAAAAAGATATTTTGAAATTCTTTAACAGCATATTAAAATGCAAATCGGTCTTCCTATTAAAGATTTCTGGAAGTTCTCTGACAACGCATTTAAATGCAAATTGCTGAAGTGTAGATGCTAAAATTAAAATGGGGGAAATATAATACACCCTCATGGAGGGGGCCTGATGATTCTCACAGGCAGAGAAGAGAGGAAGGCAGAAAGTTAGTTCCCCTGAGCTTTAGTCACCCTGGGGCAGTGACCAGTTCTGGAGCGTAGCCCTCAGGGCAAAGCATGCAAACTGTTCCTCCTGCTCTGCTGTCGTGCAGCAGCAGGTATCTCAGCAGAATAGGCACCTTGCAGCAGCTCCTTTCTCCGTCTCCCTTATCATGATGCCTGGACAGGACAGGCAAAGCTCTGCCTCCTGGCACTATTTACTTTATATGCTGGCTACCTTGTCATACTTGCAGCCTGTTGGGAGATTTCTCCCTCTCCTGCTATCTCCAAACTGGATTATCAGAGGCAGCAGATCCCCATGGCAACAGTGCAAGCAAATGCCTTCCCACTACTGGTTCTGTGACTCCATAGGGTCTTTCTAATTATTCCACAGAGTGTCACAGGATTCTCTAAGCCGAATTTGTTTTAATTCACTCTAAGTTTAAAAATAAATATGCACTATTTTGGTTTGGGACCACTCAGTGGTGGTGAAGGAAGTGGGTAATGAGTTACAGAAAGGGTGACAGTAGGAGTGAAATTAAACATTGAAATAAAGATATTCCCACCAGGCTTGAAAGCTCAGTGTTGGAGATTGTTTTACATGGCACTGGAGGCTTCAGAAATTAAGACTGTCTTCTAGAAGGAGATTTGTGGCTTCTGTAAATGGGCATTCCATCCAGTAGCATCATTTGTCCAGCAGATACTACTGAGGGTCCTTTGGAGTAGTCCTGGGAACATTAGAGAAACAGAGACAGAAAACAGGAGTGTTGGAGTGAATCTCTAGATATTGCTACCGGGAGTTCCCATCCTCATAAGTTCAAAGGTTTAATATGGTGGGCCACCAATACTTAAAATATTGTAAGTTGAGAGTACTTTGAAATGGAATTAGTATGTTTTTAATTTTTCAAATAATTTGACAACTTCTTCCAGCCTGGTAGTTCTCACATAGACCTAGAAGTATATCTACTAACTAGAATCTGGTTTCCTGGAAGGGAAGATTTTACTCCGTATTATAATTCTAATGATCCTATTGTAATTCTGTAATATCTGAAATTAAAAGAAAAATGGAATGTAAGAAGTTACAATGACAGTCATATTCTGTGTATTGACAAGATGTAAAACAGGGGTTTGTTCAGCCGGTATCATTTAAAAAAGGATTTCTATGTCTATATGGGTTCTGTATTCTCCCTTAGGGGTGAGAATCTCACTACAAATTTTCCCTTGTTTTGTTTACTGTCTTAAAACATTGTTCAGGAAACAATGACTTGTAATTGCAGATTTCTTTCTCTTATTTGGCGGGTTTTGTTGGCTAGGAAGCTGAGTATCTGGTAGTTTTAGGCATGTGAGTAGTTCTGCTTTCATGATGCTATGCAGAATGAGATATCCCACTGGGCCAATCAGCATCTCATGAACTTCTGGGCAACTTTCTAATGAGGGACACAGAAACCAATGGAAGAGAAAGGCATCATGCACTTCACTTTTAATCACTTGACTACAGAACTTGAGAAAGAATTTTGATTCCCACCATAACATGTCTGGGGAAAATGGACTATTAAGGAATGAAGCACAAAAGCTCTGAGCAAGGCAACATCAAGGCCAGGATCATCAACCAGACTCAGAAACTGAATTTGAAGAATTTATATAAAGCTAACATTTTTTTTGGTATACAGTCCCATGAATTTTGAGAAAATTCCTCAATGCAATCCGAATACACACAAAAGTGGCCTATGACTACTTTGTGTTCTTTTCTAACTACTCACTACTCATAACTGCTGATTTTTGACACAGAGCAGTTTCCAAATTTCATACAAATGAACACACATGGCATTCAACATTTAAACCTGACTGTTTTCACTTACCTAACATGTTTAAGGTTAACACATCTCAGTGATTGCATTAGGTATTTGTTCTTGTTTTATAATGACAGTCCATTGCATGGCTTCCAGCATTGCTCGTCATCCACTTATTGAAGGACCTTTAGATTATTTCTGCTTTTTGGCAATTATGAATCACACTGCTATAAATACGTTTGTATGTGTTTTGTGTGAAGATTATATTTTTACGTGGAATTGCTAGGTCTTCTTAGGATAAGAAATACTGCCAAGTCCTTGAACTTGTGTTATTATGCAATCATACAGAATAGGAGATCTATCTAATCATTGACAATTTTGTCAGCACTTGGTGTTTGTAATGGCCAGATTTTAACACATTTATTCAGTTTGTATTTCTACATTTTGTGCTCATCATTTGAACACCTTTTGAGGGAAAATATCTGTTAAAATATTTTGTATAGCTTTCTGTTGCATTTTGAGATTTGAACACATATCTTCAGATATAAGTCCTTTGTTAAGTATGTAACTTATTAGCTATTTGTTCCAAGTAGGGGGTTGTTTCTACATTTACTATTTCAGAGAGAAAGCATTTAATTTTGCTCTTATCAACATTTTAGGTGTTAGAGTTGAAAGACAAAATTTTGATAGAAAAGAAGGACTTTTTGATAGAAAAGAAGGTTGTTACTTTTGTTTGTTTATATGATAGTTCCATTTTGTAGCTCAGGTTTGTTTTGGACTCATTGTCCCCTGCATCAGATTTCTGAGTGTATTATAAGTCTTTGATTGCATACCTGACTAAATGCTATGATTTTACTTGGCTACTATTTCAGTTCTAGAATCAAGTAGCTCTCAGAACCCGAGCAGGTTGAGAGAGCCATGGAACTGCATGTGGTTTGAAAGCTCTTAAGGGAAGAAAATGAAGTACAGAAGGTAAAGTGAGGTAGAGACTGGGGATCACTGACAGCCTTGTGCTCCTTCACCTTCCTCAGATGTGGACTGAACTGTAGCATCATTCTTGACTGGAGCTTGGCTACTCTGATTGGCTGAGACACAGCTCTGTGTTGCTCTAAACTTTGGTTCTTAATCAGTTTTGTACTAAATAAAGTTGCAGCTCATTACACAATGTATCATGTAGTAGGCTCTCTCAAGACAATGTTAGCCTGATTTAGAAGTTGTGTGTTTTCTTGGCGTGTCTATCAACTCGGCCTAGCCAAAGATCTCTAAGATCTCTGTGCTATTGTCATCTACAAATGTAATCGTTCTGTTTTCCATTCAAGGAGAGTATCCATTTTGGGTTCACTTTGTTTACTGAGCAAAGTATAAATGGGGTTGACTAATTTTTGTTTTGTGTTTCTTTTGTATAAATGTTAATATATGTAGTTCTATTTGTTGAAATAGTTATTCTGTCTCCAGTGATCTGCTTGTGCACAGTTGTCAAATGGTAATTCCAGTCCTCTGTGTTTACTTCTGCAATGCCTATTTTTTTTTTCATTGCTACAGACAAACACCCATCCTTCCATGGCATTAAGTGTACTGTAGCTTTATCTTTTTTAATTGTTTAATTGATTGGCTCAAGGAATTGAGTTCAGGGCCAAGCTTACAATAGGCAAGTATATCACCACTCAACTACATCTCTATCCCATAGTGTACTTGTGCCATGAATTTATTAAGACATCAGTGAGTACAATAATTTTTGTTTGTTTGTTTTGAGACAGGGTTCCTCTGTGTAGCCCTGGCTGTCCAGGGACTTGTTCTCTAGACGAGGCTGGCCTTGAACTCAGAGATACACTTGCTTGTGCCTCCTGACTCCTGGAATAAAGTGTGTGTCACCACTGCCTTGTGAAAATTCTACTTTCAATAGTATTTTTCAATTATTTTTATCTCCTCTGGTTTTACACTCTATATTAGATTTTTTTTCCTTTCAGGAATCAATCAGCCTGGAATTTTGATGGGGTTAGTATATATCTTTGTATTGTTTAGAAGAGAGCTAAAGAAAATAATTTTTAACTGTTGACAACTCCAAATCATGCCCATGTAATGTTTACTCAAGTTACTTTTCACATTCTTTCTTTGGCGTTTCTATGTATTTTAACAAAGGAGTCCTGACTCATTTTATTGTGTTTATCCCCATGTCTTCCTTCCTTCCTTCCTTCCTTCCTTCCTTCCTTCCTTCCTTCCTTCCTTCCTTCCTTCCTCCCTCTCTCCCTTCCTTCCTCTTTCCCTCCCTCCCTCCCTCCTTTCTTCCTTTCTTCCATCCATCCTTCCTGTCTGTTTAGATAGCTTAAATTTTTTGACTACTTAAAATTATTGTTTAAAGTAAAGAAATATGACTGGTTTTTGTTTATTGATCTCAGAACCTCTGATTACACTAAATTATTAATTCCTCAAATCAAGAATCCCTTTTTTTTTCCAGATGGTTTTGGATTTTTCTTTGCAAATAATTATTTGGACTGTCAGTAGTTTTGTTGATTCTTTTCCCATGTGAATACATTTCTTGTGCTTTTGCAGTAACTAGGGCTTTCATTATGTCCAATGGATGTGATGAAATTGGTGTATCTTTTTGTTATTGATTCATTCATTGTTAATTATTATGTTAGCTGTTTATTTTTATAGTGTTCTCAACCAATTGCATATTTTTTATAGTGATTTCAAGCAAGTTAAGGGATATTCCTTCTATATCTAGTGTTCATAGAGTCGGGTCTTTTTGTTTGTTTGTTTAAATTTTAAATGGATGTTGAGTTTTTAGACAGTTTTTTTTTTCTGCATGAATATTTGACTTTCTCCTTTGTCCTATTAATAATAACTACTGATTCGCTAGTAATGAAATCGCTTTGCATTCCTTGAATAAAATTTGCTTTGTCCCGGTTTGTGCTTTATCTTACTTTTTGCTTAAATTGACTTCTCAGTATTTCATGGAGGAATTTTGTGTCTAATACATTCATGAGCCAATAGTTCTACATTTTTCATTTGTTTGTTCCCTTTGTCTAATTTTGGCATCTGCGTAATGTTGGCATCAAGAAATGAGTTGAGTAGTGTTCCCTTCATTTCTGCCTTCTGGAAGATATCACAAAGACTGGTCATTATTATGCAGTTTTCAAACTAACTTGAAGATTTCAGACTTGAAACTGTCTAGGTCAACAGATGTCTTTTAAATACTCTCAACTATGAGTTAAACGTTTTCACTAGGTGTAGTAATGCTCACATTTTTGATCATTCCACCCAAAAATGAGTTTTAGTGGCAGTCTTTCACTTGGTTCATTCACCTGGTTTGTTATGTTGAAGTTTTTAGTATTCTCCTGGGATTCTTGATGAGTCCACAGAATCTGTAGAATATGTTTTGATGTTGATAGTTTATTTTTCTTATTTTAATTTCTCCATCTGGCTTAGAATTCATATTTTTTTGTTTTGTCAAACAATTTGCTTTTATTTTCATTGACTTTTATTATTATTGTTATTATTATTATTATTTAATTCTTTTGCCTAACTAAAGCTTCCTGTGCATTTCTCTCTCTCTCTCTCTCTCTCTCTCTCTCTCTCTCTCTCTCTCTCTCTCTCTCTTATTTTCTTTTCTTCATTTCTTAGGGTAGAAACTTAAGTTACAGAGTTTTTTCATTTGAACATATTCACTCAGTGTTCTATTTTCCTCAAAACATTGCTTTAGATGGACCCTCAAGTTTGATATATTGTATGCTCAATTTCATTCAATTCTAGATATTTTTCTACCTTTTAAAAAAATAAAACTTCCCCTTGAGTCAAAGTTTATTTAGAAGTGTGTTGTTTAACTTTTAGCTATTTGGGGGATCTTTCTAGGTGTTGATTTCTGGATCAATTTTGTTATAAATAAAGTAGTACCTTGAATTATCTCAACTGAGATATTTCTAAGTTTGTTTTTTTTTGATGTAGCTTATAGTCTTATGCACTATATTACATGTGCACTTGAGAATAAAACAGATGTTATGTTATTGTTGTGTGGAATGCTTTGTAGATATTAATTAGGTCAAGTTCACAGATGTAGCTGTGAAGGACTGATATATCCTGGTGACTGTCTCTCTACTTGATCTCTTGATTACTGAGAGATGAGTCTGCATGTGTAATTATGAATTTGCCTATCTTTCCATGACGTTACCTCCATTTTCTTTCTGCATGTATCTTGCATAGCAGTCATTAAGTACAGATAAACTTAGCAGTTTTATTATTTCTTCACAATAAGACCCTTTCCCTCAGTTTGTGATCATTTCTAGTTCTTGAGTGATGCTGTGAGATGTAAGTTTGGTTTCCTCTCAGTTTCCCAGCATAGAGCTGCTAACACTTCAGAATCTGTGGAATGATGAGGGTCTTTTGTGTACTGCTAACATGCGCTGTATGGGGGCCTTGCAGACTTCCTTGTAAGGCCTGACATGGGAATGTCCACAGGATTCGAACTTTAGCCTCATCCTCCAGTGGATGGCAATGGCATCCTGAAGGTTGAACTGACAATGAAGGGCAAAATATTTAATCAGTCACACTCATATAATAATGTATTCATAAATCCACAAAAAGGCTGAGTTTGGAGAGTTTCCTCATAACTGAACATGTGGAAGGTAGCTTGCCAGAGAGGGCTTGGAGACTCAGTGTCCCTCCCACCCCCCACACCTTTCTCTATCTGACCTTTATTGGGTGGTTTGTGACCTTTAGGCTATCCCTTATTAATAAACCAGTACCTCTAGTAACATTTCCATGAGTTATGGGAGCATCTATAATGAGTCAATCAAATTTAAGGAAGGGAACATGATTTGTGACCATTTTGTCAGAAGTATAGTTGACAGCCTACTACTTGGGACATGGTATTTGAAGTGACAGGAAGTTTTATGGGGCTCATGTTAGATTTACTTCGTGGGGTACTTTGCTAAAAGGCATTGACTCTACTTGACTGGCCAAGCAACAAAAAACAAGATTAAAGCAGCCTGGCATCTGTCTTCATGTTGTACTTGTGTCCCTTAAAGTGGGTCAGAAACCTTAATACTGTCTGTAGGTATGTTTACCACTTAATGGGAGGGTCAGTCTGAAGACTGATAAGACATGATTGTTGGGCTCTAAAATTTTTCTCATCCATCTTGTCCCACTTCAAGGCTGAAGGTATAAAGACAAAAGTAGATAAGATCTTCTATTTCCAACTTCCAGAATATTCCGTTCCACCTCTTCAAAGAGGTGACAGAAAATTGGTTGTCATTACTTTTAATAAACCTGCAGTGAATTTATAATCTGGAAGCAGTGGGATCTCCCAAGCAGATCTTCCCCTAATTAGGAGCAATTACCACACAGTGGCAATGGAGACTGATCCCCAAATTGAAGCAATCAACTCCTGGGAACCAGATGGCCTCTTCAAGTGATAAGGGCTTCCATGGACCCAGTATGAACCCAGAAGGAGACTATAACAATCAACTGGACCACAGTTTGCCAGAACTAACACTACTCATTTCACATGCCCACCTTCTTATTAATTAATGTCCTTTCCTGGCTTCTCAGCATACAATTCTCTTTTATTTCTTGGGATGTGTAGCTGGCCTGGCCTTTTAGAATTCTCAGAGCTCAACTCTGGGCCAGGACTCAGCTTAATAGAAAAGAAAACACTTGTTTTATCATCTTTTACCTAACAACTTCTTGTGCCACTTGGTGCCCATTTTTATGACCGAGTATGATGTGGGGGGGAAAGGAGCAAAAGATAAAAAATCAGACTCTCGAGGTCTTGCAAAATTTTCCACTGGGACAGAGCCATGTGACTGAGATGTGCATGAGTTCAACTCAGAAGAATAAAAAGGAAAGTTAGTTAATTGTGAGAATCATGCTAGTCATCTGAGAATTTATGAGGAGAGGCAGCAGGATTATGAGCTTTAGGCTAGCTTGGGTCAGGTAGCAAGATTTTGTCTCTAAAAAAAAAAGGAGGGACCCCCAAAAATAAAAAAGGCATCAATGTACCCACCATACTTCAACTATATTCATTCTATGTAGGTCTCTTTTCTGGTCCTCTGATTAATAAGGGGAGGAAAGGTGCCTCTTGTGGTGTTTTCTATTTACTCTGCATCATACAGCCTTTATTCAGACTCTAGTGCTGTGATTTGGAATGAGGGTATGGAGGGTGCCAATGATTATATCATATTGACTATACTTCCAGTTTTATTATTTATGTATTTTTAATTTGTGTGTAAGCATATGTGTCTGCCTTAGTTTATGTGTACTGTAACTACACAAGTGTCCTTAGGATGTCGGGACAATTATAGGCAATTGTAAGACATGACATGGGTACAGGGAACTGAGCTCAAGTCCCCTGCAAGAACAGTAAGTGCTGATGCATATTTCCAACATATCTATTATTTATTTGAATGCAACCAGGTAGTTATCTCACAAGAACTACTCAGAGGCTGTCAGTGTAACAAACAGGAGAAAATACATGGAGTAAGCCTACTTTGTATTAGTTTGTAACATTATATCCTAAGCCAGGTTTTTTCTTTATTTTAATCCACATAATGGACAACTAAAAAACAAACAAACAAAAACTTGCCCTTATTGTTTGTTCTTTTGTTTGAAAATATCTTGTTTCATCATTATAATCCCTATATTCACCTCAATAAATATAAAACAATAAAATAATGCCCAACTATTAAGTCAATTACATATTAATTATAATTGGTGTATGTGGTAGTTTGAGTAAGAATGGGGCCATAAATCAACCTCCCTGTGGAGTGGGGGGTCCTGGATGGGAGGGTGGTCAGGGGGCATGGGAGGGAGGGACAGGGAACTGGTATCGATATGTAAAATAAGAAAAAAAAAAGAATGGGGCCATGGGATCATATATTTGAATGCTCAGTCAACAGGGAATGGCACTACTTGGGAAGGATTAGGAAATGTGACCCTGTTAGAGGAAACGTGTCACTGGCGGTGGGCCTTGAGATCTCAAAAGCCCAAGTGAGACACAGTGACTCTCTCTACTTCCTGTCTATCTGGATATAGATCTGTCAGTTACTTCTCCAGCATCACATCTGCTTGTGTACTGCCATGCTCCCTGCCATAAAGATAATGAAGTAAACCTCTGAAACTGTAAGCAAGCTGCAATTAAATGCTTTCTTTGATAACAGTTGCCTCGGTCATGGTATCTCTTAAGCAATAAAACAATGACCATGATAATGTTGCTTGCATAGATTCTATTCCAAAACAAACACAGAAATTCTTTGGTGTAAATAAGAACTGATTCTTAGAGACTTAGTGTCTGGAGATCACTTCACAGGCATAACAATCCTGAAAAGAGGGAGAAAAATAAGAACTTTGCCTACTAAGGCTATGTAAGCTACAGGTAGCAGTTTACATCAGTATTTACCCCTTAGTTTGTGATCATAAACAGCTAACAGCATTTGGTTTAAGATAAAAAGGAGGCTATATTTAGAACTAGAGGGACAATATTACTTCAAAAGCAGTTAGATCCAGTCACTCAATCCTTAGAGCTTGGAGTCTGGCTTCTGTTGTATGCTTCATATGGTTTTCTTTTGACGTGATGCTTACATAAACTATTTTCATGACATGGCCAAGTCATCACAACTCTAGCTTTATAGTCTCCTTTATGAGCAACTCTGGGAAATAAAATATCTTTCCCAATTTTGTAACTAGAAGTAGGAAGTTCACATGAACTTATGTGGGTCAGGTTGTGCTCATTGGCCAGGACTAGGGATGAAAGTAGAGGTGTGCCTTGCCTTATCTTTACAAATGGATTTGATGCCAGGAAAGAGGGAGTATTCTGAGTGAAATGAGGTCCTGTGAACAGTAGGAAGGGTGCAGATCGTGAAAGGCAAAATGAGCACTCTCCACTGTGTAGTGGATGTGAAAGGATGGAAGGCTCTGAAGAGAGACTTTTCCTACTTCACAGTATGACTTAGAACCTATTTTCAGTGAGAACGAAAGCTCACAGGCAGGGCTTCTCAAACCCTAACAGAAGCGATTCTTTTGCATCTAGGGGAAGAAATAAATGTGCTGAGCCTTTGTAGTCTCTGATTTTGGAATTGACATGTATAGTAAATGCCATTCTCTTGTAATGTTGAATGGCATGTACAGAAGACAAACTATGCCCTTTTTGCAATAATTGCTGCCTGCTATGTTTTGTTACTTACAAAAAAAAAAAAAAAAAAAAGAGGAACAGAGAACAGATTGGAAGTTGAAAAAGATTGCCTTTCAAGTTAAAAAGTCAGTTATGCCTTTTGTGTCAAAATTTTCAGAGCTGTGGAACACTCACTAAGAATCAAAAGCAACATTGGTGGTAGGAGAGGGCAGACATTTCTAAACTTGTGACTTTCCCTTCTCTGTTTTAGTTCTCATGGTGAACAGTTCCAGTCAGACTTTACCGTTCACTGTGACCCAGAGTTATCCCAAACACAGCTTCACAGAAGCACCATAGGTCGGCTCCCAGTGGTCAGCTGCCAGCTGAAGTAAGCTGCCAGGTAGGAGTGAGAAGCTCAGAGCCAAAATGGCTTCACAGAATATGGAACCGGCTTCTGAGAAAAGGTTATATGTAGGTAAATATAATGTAAGGAGTATATGATGGCTGTAGAGACTGCTACATCACAGTTTCCTAGGAACCAATAAAGAGACAGGACCAAAAGTGATTTCCTATTCAAATGCCAGGTGAGCATTAGCACTTAAGGGAAAGAAAATTTGTCTTCAGCATCTTTGACACAGGAGAAAAGGTAATAAAGAAAGAAATGCTTTCATGCTTTTTTTTTTTTCCTTTTTCAAATAATGTGTTATGGTTTAACTGTCAAATGTCTCCAGGCTCATGTGATTCAACACTGGCTCCTTTCCTGGTGGTGTAGTATCATTAGAAAGCAGGCCCTCACTGGCAGATGCAGGTCTAAGAAAGGGCCTTTTAAAGTTATAGTCTGCCTCTAGTTCTGTAAGCCTTCTACTTTTGTTGACCTGTAGATGTGAACCAGTGTCCCCACAAGCTTCGGTAGTTATGGAGTTTACCTCTCCACTTGCTGTACCTCCTCATCATGAAACTATGAGCCCATTTAAACTTTTCCTCGTTTCCCTAGTACATTCCTATCGGGTGTTTTGTCATAGTGATGAGAAGGTAACTAATAGGATACTTACCCTTCCTTTGTTCTGTCCCTAAGCCTGCCCATCACACACTCCATTCCTCACCTCTATTTTATGTAGAATCAGAGTCTTTGGTATTATTTTCCTGCTTTGGAACTCAATAACTTTGAGGGTTTTTTTTTTGGTTTTGTTTTGTTTTTGTTTTCTCTCAAAGCAGCACAAGCTTACATGGCTCTTTCCCTGGATTCTATTGAAAACACTCAAATGATGTTCATGTACCATTTTGCCTTCCAAGCATAAAATTGATGAACAATGAAAGGAGAATTTCCATTTTTCATTTAAAGCTTGCACTCTGCATTTATATCTGCACCTTCAGGGCTATGGGCAGGAATGGTGGTGTTTTGTGGTTGACTACAACGTTCTGGTGATCTACCATGGAGCACAAATGCAGGCAAACCATTTGCAGTTTATGCTCCACTTCTTCGAAACAGAAAACGAGATAGAGCAGCGTTCAGACTTGTTTCAACAACAGGTTCAAGCCTTTGGAAAATAGATAATGGTAGTATGCCCGTCACTGCCACCATAACACTATCTGTTTAAGAGGATTTTCTTGTCCTTTGTTTTTTGTTTGTTTTAATTTTCATCATGGCCCAATGCCAGGGAGGACTAATTAGTGATTAAGCCTGGAGAGTTGGGCTTCATGATTTTGTATTGCTTTTCTTATTTTGTTCTTAGATGTGTCACACCTCTGACAGTGTATCTGGTATAGCCATATCTCAAGTATATGGTTGAATACACCTTCTTTCTTTCTAAAAATGCCTTCATTGTATATGTTTCTCATATTCCCGAGTTAGAGATAAGAATGGGCCAATAGACTCTTAACAAAGATATTACTGTGGTCTCTGCTGTTATTTTGAACACTGACCTGACTGCTTAATTCATAAGTGTTTGTACATTTTCAAAGGGCTCTCAGAGTCACAGAAAATAACTCATTATAATAAGCAACATAACTTGTACATCTTGTATGACAAGCCTTAGATAATTTAACGATTCAATTTAAAGGGTAGTTATGAATACCAGCATGATTAACTACCATCAGAGATGCTGGTGCTGTGCTGGTGAATAAGGCTTTGCCTTCCGGCATGGGGGTTAGAAGCAGAAAGCAGATGCCCTTGCTTATTGACATTCTGTATTGAGCTTCAGGGCTTTCATTTAACTTTATACTCAGATACAGCTTTATAAGGAAGAATTATAGGTCTGTCTTTACTGCTAATTTTAAGAGTATTTGCAAACTTTCTTTACATATATCAAGCTACCTTAAGCTGTTTTAACAATGTCACCGTGCATTCCTTAGTGTGGCTGGGGAGAAACCATCTATTTTCTGTGACAATTGTGGGGAGAGCAGTATTTGAGAGCAATGAAACTATGTCAAACACTAATTAAACATTTACTATGTACTGGGTATGGCTACAAGTATATTTTATGATTTATCTCTCCTAATCTTTATGTGTTCCCAGAAATAGGTACTAAGACAAGATTGAATATGCAAGCATTTTGTTACAGAAAATGTCTTCAGTGGCAAAATTAGGGGAACTGCAGTCGGCTGGAGGTCTCTTAGGTCATTGTACTGGCTGTTCTTGGTTGTCAACTTGACTACACCTGGAATTAATTAAAACCCAAGCTGCTGGGTAGTCCTGAGGGATTTTTTAAATTAAATAATTTCAAATCTATTGCTTCACTGACATAGAGTCACCTTCTTTGGGATTCCAGCATGAATTGGATACCAGCTGAGACACTCAGCCTCATGGACTGAGCAAATACTGTATTCTTCAGACCCCTGTTAGTAGACATCTATTTGTTGGACTAGTTGAACTACCACCTGCATGCCATTCTAACAAATACCCATATTTATCTATTGATTTTATAATTTCTGTTCCTCTAGAGAGCACTAATACAGTTATGGCCCCTGTTTCTCCTGAAGCGGAGTGGGAAGAGAGGTTAGTCAGAAACATCTTAGACTGTTATCAATCAGAGGAACATTAGCCAAGGTGTTTGCAGTGGCTCAAATATTTCAATGTTTGGTCCCTGTTTGTTGGAACTGTTTGGGAAGGATTAGGCAATATGGCCTGGTGTTGGGTTTGAGCTTTCAAAAGTTCATGTCAAGCCCAGTCTCTCACTCTCTTTCCCCATCTATCTCTGCCTCTGTCTTTTTCTGCCTCCTGCTTGAGGGTCAGGATGAAAGCTCTCAGCTACTGCTCCAGAAACATGCCTACCTGTATATTGCCACACTTCCTGCCATGAGTATCATTGCCTAACACACTGAAACTGTAATAAAGTTCAAAATCAACTGTTTTCTCTTATAAGTTGCCTTGGTCATAGTGTTTCTTTATAGCAATAAAACTAACATTGAGATTGTCTTTGTGTAGAAGTTGGATGTCCAAGTAGCCTCAGACCTTTTGAAAATGGGTCTGTTTGAATATTCTTCCTATAGTCTATCACAAATAGGAAGACACTTATGCATGGTGTGGGGGTGGGGTTTTGATGCAACACTGGTATGGATGTTAGTGCAGCTACCACCTTGGTAAACTGATTGCTGATGTTGATTATAGCTGAAAGTTTGTAGATGTATTTACAACTATTCCATTTTGCAGGTGAGAAGACTAAGGCTATACAGAGAGTTGGTAATAAATCTGAAGAAGGTTAACAGCTGACAGCTAGGAGCTTAACCGTTGCAGTCGGCAGTCGGATGTTTGGCTTTTGAACAGATCATCATTTTTCACGGTTATATTTTGAGAGTTTTATGTCCCTTTACTCAATAGATTCTAAATAGGTAGGTCTGGGATGGACCTTCAGGATTTATGTATTAAGGGCCATCCGTGGTGACTGTTTACTAATGGTTCTTGAATCAGACTTTTATATAAGCTGCCATGGAAAACAAAACTTCAGTTGGATACTAATGAAGGTACCTGACATTCTGGTTATATCAATTTCTGGTTGCAAGGTCTTGGAAGTTCATGAAATCCAGCTTAAAACTTTCAAACATGGATAATAATAACATTGCCAATTAATGACACAAGACCCATGCCAGGTTGGTGTGAGTTCTCACTGGGCTCAATGTGAACACTGTGCCTGGCACTCCACGCACAGTGCAAGTGCATGTTGTGATGATCCTGTTCTAGGCATGTTCCTTCCCCAGCAACAAGAGCTTCTTTGAGTGTATCTGTCACCAATGATTGGTGGAAGGTGATTGTCAAATATCATGTACTTTGGATTTGGATGCGCTGATAGCTGTCTTTCAACTCCTATGAGAAAAAGAGGAGTGCTGTTTAGTGAAGCAATAAATCAAAGAATGAATTCACCTCTATTTCTTCAGCAAGACACAAAACGTTTTCAGGGAGCACCCTGGTCATGTGAAAGGCTTGGGAACAGGATCCTTGCAATGGCTTCTCACTGGTGCACTTGGATTCTGTATTCTCCACAGTGCTGCTGACATCTTTAACAAATCAACATTGAAAGCACATCAAGCTGCCGTGGAACATGATGGAAAATTTCATTTATTGGTTGTTCTTTTCTCTAGCTTCCTATGGGGACCAGAATGTACCCAGCGCCTGCAGCCTACTACATTTTACCCTTGGTACATAATGTACCAATTGCTCATAGGAGGCAGTCACAGGGATCAGCTCAAATGCTTGTCTTCCAAGGATTTAAGTGAAGAAAGGTTTAAAATAGTGATGCATCTGTCCTCAATGTGTTGCTGCCTATAGATGTCTGCCTGCTATCTCATGGATCTCACATTACTTAGCCTCTTTTGTCTTCCTGGGAGACAGTACGGTTAGAGAGGGCTGCTAAGGGCACCACTTCCTGCCTGACTCTTGTGTTGTTGAGCAACACAAGTGTTGCCCTTGTGTTGTTCTTAGCAAAGAGAAAATTTCCTTAACTTCCCCATAGTTTCAACTTCTACAACTTGAGAAAATTGCCTAGATTTCAATAAGAATTATCTTTGGCAATGGGGCACTCATTGCCTAAGACCTAACTGGCTACTAGACTGTGGTAAGTTGTCTTCAATGTTGATTCCTGTTTCTAATTTACAAAATAGTACAAATTAAACTTTAGCTTCTGGAAATGTTTGATAGCATAGAATTAAGAAATTAAGAGTTGTCAAAACAAATGAACACTGGTAACTTTTGAAAAACAGAGTGTCGTTCCTTAGCTTTGTGGTGTGGTTTGAATGAGAATGGTTGCCATAAGCACCTGTATTTGGATATTTCACCCAATGTTGGTGGAATTGTTGGGAAAGGATTAGGGTGTGTAGCCTTTTGGAAGAGGTATGCTCCTGGGGCTTGACTTTGAGGTTTTAAAATGTTCATGCCATCCACAGTTAGTTCTCATTGCCTTGTGTAGATCTGTTCCAGTGCTATGCCTGCCTACCTGCTGCTGGGCTCCCTATCACGGTGGTCATGAACTTGCCCTCTGAAGCTGCAAGTCCCCAATAAACTCTTTCTCTTATAAGCTGAAATAGAAAAATTACTAAAGCACCAGGCTTGCCTAGAAATTGTGTTGTACTTACACAGTCCGGACTTACATACTTCAGCTTGTAAACCCCCACCTCAGCTTCTCATTGTGGGGTTACAGGGTGTTAACCTCAGACCTAGCTCCAAGGAAAGACTTTTTCCCCCTTTGCATAAATTATTTAATTCCACCATAAACATTAGGAAGTCAGAGTATTATTTTTATACATTTAAAAACATTTTCTTATTTTACATATCGATTCCAGCTCCCCCCTCCCTCCATTCCTTTTCCCCTCCCATCCTATCCCCCACCCCCAACTCCACAGAGAGAGCAATGCCTTCCAGGAGGGATCAACAAGTCATTTGGAGTAGGGACTAGGCCCTCCCTCCTGCCTCTATGTTAGGGGAGTATCCCTCTATGGGGAATGTGTTCCCAAAGTCCTTTTGTGTACCAGGGATACATCCTGGTTCCACTGTCAGAGGTTCCTTAGACTGCCCTGGCCTTTTAACTGAGACCCATGTTCAGGGGGTCTGGGGCAGTCCAATGCTGGTTTCCCAGCTATCAGTCTAGGGCTCCATTAGTTCCTCCTTGATCAGGTCAGCTGTCTTTATGTGTTTTTGCAAAATGGTCTTGTCCTCCCTCTCTGCATCTGGATTCCAGTTTGGCTCAGTGTTTAGCTGTGGATATCTGCTTCTGTTTTCATCAGTTTCTAGATGAGGATTCTATGATGGTGGATAGTTAGTCATCAATCTCATTGTAAGGGAAGAACATTTATGGTAGACTTTCCACTGTTGCTCAAATTATTAGTTGGGGTCAGTCTTGTAGGTCTCTGGACATTTCTCTAGAGTCAGTTTTCTCTGGAAACCTATAATGGCTCCCTCTTTTATCCTCTCTCTCTCTCTCTCTCTCTCTCTCTCTTCTCTTGTCTATTCCTCTCCTAACTAAATCTTCCTAGTCCCACATGCTTTCCTCTTCTCCTCTTCTCTTTCTCCTAGCTCCATCTCCACTCACTTCCCCCCACTCCCAATATGCAATATGCTCGGGATCTTGTTCCTTTCCCCTTCTGTGAAGGACCTTGTATGAATCTCTTAGGTTCCTCCTTGTATCCTAGTTCCTCTGGTGGTGTGAATTAGAGGCTGGTGATCCTTTGCTGTATGTCTAAAATCCATATATGAGTGAGTACATACTATGTTCCTCTGTTTGTGACTGGATTACCTCAATCAGGAATTTTTCTTCAAGTTCCATCCATTTGCCTGTGAATTTCAAGATTCCACTGTTCTTCCCCCACAGAGTAGTTATTCCATTGTGTAAAGGTGCCACATCTTCTTTATCTATTCTTCAGTTGAGGGGCATCTAGGTTGCTTCCAGGTTCTTGCTATTACAAATAATACTGTTATGAACAAAGTGGAACAGATGTCTTTGTTGCATGGATGTGGATCATTTGGGTATATGCCTAAGAGTGGATTTGCCAGGTACTGTGGTAAACTGATTCCCATATGAACCACCATATTTATCTCCAAAATTTCTGTACAAGTTTGTACTCCCACCAGCTATAGAGGAGTGTTCTCCCTTTCTCCACATCCAAGGGGAGAGTTGTAATAAATATTTGTTAAGTCTATTAAAACACATAATAAGTGTTTCCATCTTAAGTAGGGCTATCAGAAAATAATTATGAATGGACACAGATGTACCAAATAAAATTAGTTTGGTGCTGGGATCTTTCTTTTCTGTGGTTTTATTTTATTTTAAAGATGCTAGTGACTGAGTCCCTATACTTCCCAGTTATTGAAATAGTGAATGTGCAAGGAGAGAAAGTTTTTACTGTGACTTAGTTTTCAAAGATTCCATGTTCCTCTCTGTCAATACACTTAAACTTGTTCATACTGAGTATCTGTCAGCCATGTTCTTTATAGACAGATGTCA
Organism: Cricetiscus sungorus; assembly: GCA_030556225.1. Lineage (NCBI taxonomy): Eukaryota > Metazoa > Chordata > Mammalia > Rodentia > Cricetidae > Cricetiscus > Cricetiscus sungorus. Next base: position 121,060,657 of record JANBXA010000651.1, on the reverse strand, counting down.
TTATTTCTCATTTGGCAACATGGCATTTACTTCCAAAAAAAGTACTGTTTTATTTTCTCTGAATGTCTGTCAAGAAGTGTAGGTTTTATGTTTAGAAATGTCAGTTAATATCTTTGGAAATCATCTTTGAAGTGTTTGAATCATTCCTCAGCTTTATATGAACTCTAACCTTATGGCAGGCAATTATATTCCCACTCAGACAGAACCATATGGATTTTAAAGATACTTAATTAATTTAAAACTATCTTGTTTCAAAAGGATTGTGAGTTACACAACTGTAACAGAGAAGGATAGAAAAGTTATCTATCTATCTATCTATCTATCTATCTATCTATCTATCTAGAAAGAACCTATGGATCAGGGTGGCAGATGAAGACTACCACAAAGGAGAGGTATTCTGTGTAAAAGGAGAAAGGACTCTTCTGTGCTTGAGCACTGAAGATTGGGACTCTAAGTTGGTGTAAAAGAACAAACCAAGACAAAAAAAAATTAGTACAGAGTGCCTGGTACTCTTTTTTTTTTTATGACGTGTGGACTGGCATTATGAAGTTAGAAATCATATGCTTTCCCATCCCAGCTTGCCCTCCGAGACTCAGCTACTCAGCAGCCATGTTATTCTATTTTTCTTTCTCTTTGCTGGTCTGCCTGTTTCTCTCATGTCCCCACTCCAAGATGGCTTTTCATCCCCCACCCCATATCCCCAGTAAACCTCTTACATGATATTTCTTACATGGTATGACCTCCTTGTGACTTACAACTTGCCTCCAACCTACCAAGATGCTTTTGACACTTAATCATTAAAATATATACCTGGTGAAGCCAAGATCCCCTCTCCTCTCCTGTCACTCTTTCTGGTACTGAACTGCTCCCTGCCCAGATCCCTAACTTCCAGCACTCCCCTGTTATACAGATACTGACCTTTCATTTTGATCTTCTCGTATGTTTCCTGTAATATTTTCCTTTATCCTTTCATTCAGGCTTTGTGATTAATTTCCCTTTGTTAGAACATGGCATATACCATTAATTCGACAAGGTATATTGGCTTACTTAGTCATCTTTTACCCTCAGTTAAACTGTACTTTAAAGACAGGCATTGGTAAGTATTTGCTCACAATTATTCCATTGGAATTGTTCTGCTTGAAATTTTATATAGACATTTTTGTCTGCATAACTTTAGTGATATATAACCCCCAAATAATAATAATAATAATAATAATAATAATAATAATAATAATAACATAATAATAAAAACAGGTGTTATTAACCTGAGATCATAGCTGACCTAAAAACAAGTTAAGAAAAAAAAATAACATCTTCATTTCTGTACATCACCATTTTGAATTTCTCATTTTTAAGAGTTATAAGCAGTAGCAACCAGTTCAGAATTACCAGTGTCTCTGATCTCTGCATCCATTCGATGAACATTACACCTATTTCTTTATTTACTTATTGATTTATTTTAAACCAGTTTGTGTTTGTTTCTCTGCCTGATGCTGTGTTAAATATTCAGGGAAAAAAAGAAGCTATTGGGGAGGAAACAATTTCAGGCACAATCATGTCAGGCAACAGGAACTCAAGACTGGTCTCATTATAGTCCCAGTCAGGAAGCAAAGAGAGACAAAGGCTTGTGTGCAGCTAGAATTCTCCATTTTATAGGACTCCAGCTGAAGGGATTGTGCCACTCCTTCTTCCAGAGGTTCTTCTTGCCCTAGTTAAGGTAATCATCATAATCCCTCACAGGCAGGCACAGAGATTAAATAATCTCTCACAGGTGTGTCTTCAGTCTGGTCTTCCAGGTGACATCAGATTCTGTCCAATTGGAATTTAGACTAAGTATCCCAACACCACAAAGTTATTTCAGGCTCAAAGCAAATTGCTTAAGAAAACGTTTCAAAGTCAAAGTAATTGTTACACTATGGACGAATCTCACCACTTGGCTAATTATCGGTAGGGATTCATAATTCTGTGTGGAATTGTATAGTTTTTAAAATTATTTTTCAATAAAATTGGTGGTTGTGATTTTTTACATTATATATATATATATATTTTACATTATATATATACATATATATATGTATATATATATATATATATATATACTTATCACTTAAAAAATAACAGGAGGAAGGGCCATGGGTCCTTCAGCAGTTTACTGTAAACTCTAGAAATGTGGCACACTCCCTAACCTCTACAAACATCTCCTCTTTCCATGAAAGCTACCTGGATTTGTTTCTCTTGTCCCTGTTCTTTCTTCATTGCTCTCTCTTCTATCATGTTGGTTTCCTATTATGTGGATTAAGGGTCCTTTCCAGTTTTATATAGTACTATCCTAAAGTTTTCAAGCTTTTAAAAAGTGGTCATCTGAAATCATGAGACTTCAGCAATAACCTGCCCTGTAAGGGAACTCTAAAGATAGGTACTATTTAGCATTTTCTCCATCATTTAATACTCTATGTTCCTTGTTAGTATGATTTTTTTAAAAAAAAATGTGGTTGTTTCAGAGACTTATATGCTTGTTTATAAAGGTTTTCTTTTCCACAAATGTTCAGGAACTCACAACAATGATATCGGTGTGTGCCTTCCGTCTTGACTGTGTGAGACAATGACGTGGAAAGGTTGCTTGAGCTTGGGAGTTTGAAGCCAGCTGGGGCAGCAAAGCAAGACTCCATAAAAACGCACACCAATGCACTGATTATCTTTTAATTATATTCATTTATTTAGTTAGTGGGTGGTTGTTGCATGCTGTGGCATGGATTTGGAAGTTGGTTAACTTGTGTGTGTGTGTAGGGGGTGAATTTATCCTTTGCCTTATGGATTCTAGGGATCAAATGTAGGGATCATTGTAGGGTGTCAGGCTTGGTGGCAAGCACATTTACCAGTGAGCCTTCTAGGTGGCTCTGGAGTTTTATTTTTATACATCACTACTGTCTCTGACCCTATTTACTGCTGAGATTTTATTTTGAAGTATCTTTTAATTTTAACTGAAATTGTATCTATCCATAGAGACCTCCCAGACTATTCATATTAAGCAGGAAGAATGGTAACCCATTTAGAAGCCTGCATCTGGAATTCCAAAACCCCTTAGGTTCATGCCAATTTCTGCGATGAATTAACCACAAAAGCATTGCTTAATAAAACAGAGATCCATTTCACTTCATTAGTCAGTCTTTTATGTAATTAAACAAGCATTCAATTACATTTTGCATATAATATTGGATGATTTTAGATGAGTATTAAGGGTTTAGCTAGATTATAAGCCCTACATCTTGGTAAATTAAAACTGCATTGTATTTTTTGAATGAATACCGATGAGTCATATCTTACTTTGCTTTTGCTGACTCTAAAATGAAAATAATGACAGAATAATCAAAATGGATTATAATGAATTTTTAAACAGCTATTGATTTACTTTCACTCAATTTCCATCAAAAATATGCTGATAACAATAATTCAGTGTAGCTTTCTTTTTAACTAGATGACTATGATATGTGTTTTCTAAGATGCACAGAGATGATTCACAGTGTCCTTGATACCAAACTCTCTGAGTACTTATAGACATGTTTACATATAGAATTTATTTTATAAGAGGTTATCTTTTCTATTTAAGATCTCATTATCATTTCACTCATATTTTGTGCATCAAGTTTTCATGGTTGTAATTTTCTCTGATCAGAGTGTCAGGGACAGTGGTTTGTGTGGTGGGGATATAATGGGAAGTACTTGTCTGAGCACTTTTGTTCATAGTAGGGATTTAGGAATGGGAACAAAACCTTTCTCCTTCCTTTGAGGTTCATTCCTTTTCCAAATGAACAAGCTTATTTTGGTTGTGAAATGACACAGAACATGTGTTTGGAATTGACAGTGTGAAGTTCTAGCTACTGCTTCAATGTTCAGAACATAAATATACCAATTTAATTTTTCAAACACAGTAGCTTTACTTGTAATAGTTATTTCTACATTCAACTGCCATATACTGAAAATTTATTAGTTGGAAGGATATCAAGGTTATCTCATAAAGAAGTTATTTATTTGTGTGTGTTGTATGTGTGTGTATCTGTATGTATATGTGTGTTTGTGTTTGTATTGTACAGTTCATATGTTGTTGAACACGTGTATGGGAGGTGTGCCTATATGGATGTGTAATAGTAGAGTCTAGACGTTGGCTTTATATATTTTACTTTATGTTCTCTACTTTTTTTTTGTCAAAGTCTCTCTTATCCTAGAGCTCCTCATTTCAGCTAGGTTGCCTGACCAGGAAGCTCTCAGGATCCACCTGTCTCTGCCCTCTCAGATCTGAGCATATAGGCATATGCCACCATATCCAGATTTTTCATGGGTGCTTGGGGTGGGACTCGGGTCCTCATGCTTGTATAACACTTCACCCACTGAGCCATACACCATATACCATACTCAGCGCTAACTCTCTCACTGATGGAAGATAATAATTGTAAATTTATAAAAATTAAAAACTGTTAGTTAAGCATTGTCATTAAGCAAAATGATAGATCTCTAGGAAGGGCTCAGTAGAAATAGACACTTTATTATTAATAGTAATAATATAAGCATCTAAATTTGGGTAATGTAGGTTTGCTCCAGTGCCTTGAATACTGTCTGGAATACACAAGAATCATTTTAGGTGTGGTTCTTTATCAGCAAAATCCCAGGGAAGTGTATGTTTCTATCATTCCAGAAGTTCTCCCAATAGGGACAAGTAAGGACCATAGAGAGCAGTACAAGATACCAGAAAAGACCAAGCAAAGATGGGACATATGCATGCCAGTGGAGCAGCCTGACCCTTAAGGACACCCTGGATGGCATAATACCTCTCAGGTCAGTTTTAAGGAGACAAGGGCTTTCATAATTTGGTACCAGTCAGTCGGTAAGGGTTACTATGGGGACTATGGTAGTCCGAATAGTGGTCTCCCAAAATACCCATGCATTAGTCTCAGAGCCTGTATTATCTTGGATGCAAATAGCAACTGTGAAGATGCTGTCAGGAGTTTGTACATGTAGGTATCTTGAATGATCTACACAGTCATGGAAGTAATTAGATGTGGAAAATTTTCCCTGACATCAGCGAGATGCTCTTTTTCAGATAAAAGAGTCAGAGAACTATCTCCAATGACTATGAATGGAAGAGAGAAGCCAAAGGCAACAGATGTATAACACCTGGAGAATCTGAAAGCAGGCAAGGAAATGGGATATCTTCCATCACTTCCAAAAGGGAAAATTGTTGGGCAACAATTAGTGAGATTCATGACGGGCTTCTGATTTACACAAATTTAGTTAATATGTTTTCATTGTTTGTATTTACTAATTCAAACCAGTTGTGATAATACAATATTATGGTGACAACAGAAAACTAACGTGTAATTCATAAGCTTCTCGACTTTCATAGTCTACCAATTTTAGCAGGGCATGGAGTACCAGACTTGGAGAAAACAAAACAAGAACAACAAAACCCCACCAATGCAGAGAGGCTAAAAACAAACAACAGTAACAACAAAAAACAAAACAGAACAAAAAAACAAAAGAATTCACAAGAATTCCTGGTAGATCTCCTGGAATCCATTACAGATCACAGAAGTTTTCAGCCTAGGAAATAAGTGAATGAACAGTTGTGAACTGTGAGTTTAAAGAGGCTGTATCACAAAAAGCACTATGGCACTTATTTGTCAGAATGTGACAATCAATACTTTCTTTCACATTAAGTTGTCTTCCCTGATCTTTGGGTTCCTGAAATGCTAGTGAATTAGCTAAATAGGATTGTTCTTTAGATTATAATAATAATAATAATAATAATAATAATAATAATAATAATAATAATACATTTAAAACTCTGTCTGCACTGTAGATATCTTTCAGAAATGCAAAGATTCTTTGAAGAATTTTATTCAGTTCTATGTACCTGATTTGTAAACTCCTCTAACTAACCAGCTGGAGAATTCTCTGTCCTCTGGAGCATTTAGCTTGCTTGGCAGCAAAACAAGACATAAGTACATAGGAATGGAAAAGAAGCATTCTTTAGAAGCGAATGTTTTGAGAAGTAAGTTAAGGTCAAGACAGAATAAGCTGAGGAGATACTTCTCTCCTTTTGATGTTTACCTTCCCCAAGGCTTTCTCTTTTCTCACCATTTATTTCTGCACAAGGATCCTAGATGAATTTCTTTCTTATGGTAAAAGTAGAGTAAAACCTATATATGTGGATGATGCTCTCCACATCGTTGCGTTCAAGAGTTAATGAAAAACAAAGATGGATGGGATAGCAATAGAACTGACATGGCTTTGTTCATGTTCTTTGAGACTTGATTTCTGTAACTTACATAATTTCATATTGCCCATCCACAAAGGATGCTTTGAATCTAATAAAATGGAAATGAGCTCATGGCAGTAGCCTGGGAGGTGCTGTTATCATCAAATCAATGTTGCTGTTGACTTTTGTTCCCTTTTTTTTTTAAGTTAAAAATTCCTCAATTTTTTATTCCTGGTACCACTATCACAATTTACAAGGCAATATACCTGATATAATGAAAAGAAAAAGCTACAACAGATAAAAGACCTCGGGAATGTACATCTAATTGACACTATATTGCATTAATCAATAGCTGCACTCTTTGCAAACTGTGGCTATGACAGTCCTAAACAAGAAGGGTTTCCTGTTTAAACTGCAGTAACTTTTCAGACTATGGATCATCATTCCTCCTGTGGCAGATTTTTGCAGTTCCTCTAATGCATTTAAGATGATTGTCTCAAAGTAACCTGCAGCTTTCTTGACAACTCTCCCTCTCTCCTGCTAAAAAATGTAACCCCTTTTTTGCTGGATTTTTTTCAACCTTCTGCTACCAAATCCACCACTTCTACCACCAGATTCATAGCCACCACCATAAGGACAGCCTGAGATTCTTCCATCAAAACTGCCCCCTTTCATGGATCCATAATTTGATTGCTGTTGTCCACTATAATTTCCAAAGTCATTATGGTTTCCACCACCATAGTTACCTCCACCAAAATTTCTTCCTTCATTGTAAGCATCATATCCTCCTCCACCACCAAATATACCACCTTGGTTTCCACATCCTGGTCCACCACCACCAGAGTCTCCTCTACTACTGTAACCAGGACCACCACCATAAGTGCCACCATCACGTCCAAATCCATTCTATCCACCATCACCACCTCTATAACTACCTCTACTGCCACCACCTCTACCACCACAGCCTCCTCTTCCAGCAGAGTTTCCACCATGACCAAAATTACCTCCACCACCTCCAAAGTTTTCTCCATGACCCATAAAGTTACCAGATCCACATCCATGACCTGTCTGTGATCCAGCACACTACATCTTTTAGAAAGGGCCCTTTTAACTTCACAATTATGCCCATTAATATTGTGGTGTTTCTGAACAACAATTTTATCAACGGTGTCATGATCATCAAAAGTTACAAAAGCAAATCCTCTTTTTTTCCCACTCTGCCTGTCTGTTATCACTTTTATGGTTTCAATCTTGCCATACTTTTCAAAGTAGTCTCTCAGATTATAGTCTTTTGTATCTTCTTTAATACCACCAGCAAATTTTTCTTCACCGTTAAATGTGTACCAGGCTTTATAGAATCCTCTCTAGAAATAGCTCTCTTTGGTTCCACCACATGCCCATCAACCTTGTGTGGTCAAGCACACATTGTAGCATCTACCTCTTCAACACAAGAGTAGGTGAACACAAAACCAAAACCCCTGGAATGTTTTGTTTGGGGGTCTCTCATTACCACAATTCTGTAAGTGTGCCCCATTTCTCTAAATGTTCTCATCATCTGTGGTTTCAAAATTCAGACCACCAATAAACAGCTTCCACAACTATTCTGGTTCCTTTGGATCATGGCCCTCCATTTTGGGACTGGACTCACCTCTTCCAACTTGAGTTCAATATCTCTAGTTCCCTCTTTTAGTCACTTACTTATGTCCACAAAAAGTGTTGGTAGTATTTTTATTGCTTCATGAAGAACAATGGTATATCATTTTAGATTTAAGTGTAGTAGTGAGGATGACTTCACTGCAAGTAAAAGAAAATTTGATCCAAGTATGCTTAAACAATAGATATTTGTTAGCTCTAAGAAGTCTTGACAGAGAGGTAGCCCAGGATTGGTTTGGGGAGGCAGATAAGATATCAATCCCAGGCAAATACTCTAGCATTAGTTTATTTCTCTTGGTATCTGGTATTATATACCAAGTCCAATAGCCAGGAAGACATGGGGATTGAGTATCTGCAGCAGGTATTCTCATCTTTATGTTGAGAAATTGCCTCTGCAAGCAAGAGCAAGAAGATTGCTACTAGACAGCCCCAGGAATAGGCTCCCCATCGTCATGATAGCACAATGTGATAATGTTGGTAAGTGCTTAGCACAGTGCACAGCAAGCACACCCAGTTTTAAGATGCCTTCTTTGGGAGGTGCTGCTTACTGCATTAGCACATTTAGGAACCACCAGCAATACCAACCCAATTTTTGAATAAACTGTAACCAGTCTCTTAAGAGGATACAAGACGATAATTTTTTGTCATCAAAAATACTTAAGAGCATAGTCATCCATTCTCATCTTTAGCCATAGCTCTTTACTAGTTTGATCACTTTAATCTCATGTAGTTTTTTGAAATTCCTTTTCATTCACTACCCTAAGCAGCATAATGAAGTCTCACGAATGGAGCATGGTGACACAGAATTCTTGGGAGGCTAACCACAAAGTAGGTGTCATCAGTAAGTAAAATGGAGCAATGCATTTTACTTTGATCCATTACAGAGCTTTTTGTTGCCTAGCATTTTAAACAATGGAGTACTAACACAAATCCTTTAGAACTGGACTCAGAACCTTTCCCAGTGAGGTTGAGAAGGGAAGCAGGCTAATTTGCTGTTCACAAGGACCTGTTATGCTCTTCTAACAGCTTCTATCATCCTACGTGGAAATGTTGTCAAACATTCAAGGAAAGAAGCAATCCCACTGATGTTCAACACAGTCCCCTGGCCTGAGTGGTGGAGAACACACAGTTCTACATCCACCCGTGTATAAATATGTTTTTCCTCTGTATTGATGCTGTCAATTTGGGTGGTTGCTCCACCTGGGTTTCAGTTCCCTTTCTCCATCTTCCTAACTGTGCAAGATGTCCTCTGGCTTTGAAAGAAAAACTGGTTCCATCCACCACTAATTTTTATCACTCCAGATTTTTATGTATTGTTGGAAGGAAAGTACTTGGCCAGTCATTTAATTGTAGAAACAAGTCAGTTAGTACCCTCTACTTTGGGAGAAATATTTCTGACTATGCCTCTGTGGGCTATTCTACCCAGTCTGTAATACTGACATGACTGTCATTGCTATAATTCTCAGCTTATCATTAAGACAAGACTTTCAAAAGGTTATATAACTTGATTGAAGTCCTACAGTGGAGGGTAATCAGTATATCTTTGAATCTTCTTAACAAGATATTAGAATGTATCAAATGCTTATGGCTAGTGGCATTGGAAAAACCTGTTATTAAACAAGAGTGTCTTTATTTCAGTATAAACACGGTGTAAGGTCAAAGCATTCTCATGTCAGAGGGTTGTTTGATTTAATAGATTTCTCTATTAAAAGATGAAATGTGTCCTACTTTGCCTCAACTTCACAAATACTGGAAAACAAATGCTATTGTATTGTTTTTTTAGAGTCCTACTCAGTGACTTACAATTTTAGATGATACACATCTTCAGCAAATTAGAATCTTATAAAGTAATGAAAGAACATAGGAAGAGAAAACTAGGTGCCAAGATAACATGTTTATAAGAAAGCATAACATAAAATTAAAATTGTGACATGTAGAGTCTTTATCAATATGTGTTACAAGAAAAATTTAAAAGTGGATTATATTATTACTGGCACAACATTAATTTTTGTTTGTTATACACTAAGAAATAAAGGCACTCTAGCCCAGAAAATTTCATTAGTAATCATTTATGGCTGGCTAACTTAGAAATCAATACAGATTGTTCCCTGATCAATGCAGCTGCCTTGCTTTTAAACCAGTCAAATGTGCTGACTAAGATTTCTGTAATGGAGTCATTCTGTTGCACTCCAATATGGTCTGAGTGCAAACTATGATAATTCTCCCCATCCCAAAGCAAAGGGTATTAAATCATAAAACATATAGACATGTTCAGGAAGGTAGGGGTTGGGCAGTCTCTCAGGTTTCTGATCTAGCTTATTTCATTTTACAAAACCAGATCTAGATGTTTTGTATTTGCTACTATAAAATATGTGTTTTCTTGTCACTCTTCAAGTCCTCCCTCCACATATCTTCTCCCCCATCTTTATGACCTGCCCTGAGTGTAGCACCCGGATTTTAGATTATGTCACTTGTAATATTGAATAGGTATGAATTACTTTCTCCTATTTCATGGAGATAATGTGGTAGGAAGCATTCTGTAATATATAGGACAATTTGCATTGTGATACGCAAGCTATAATTGACTTTGTACTTTCAAGTCTGCAATAAATACTTACTGATCATCTCACCCATCACTGATTTGATGGTAATTTCAGAGGATGTGAGGTGAAGGAGAGACATTCTGTTAGTGAAGACCTGACACTGGGGGTTGATGCAGCCATAAACAATGTGACTGAGTGAAGCAGAGGAAATAACCCTAATGATTGTAAACTAGGAAGTACCATCCTAGTCATAAAGTAGAATTTTGCTAGAGTTATGAGAGAAGGGCATGCTTCCCCATGTGATGCCTAGAGTAAGAACACATTGTGTTTAGGGAATGGAAAACAGGTTGGAGTGAGTGCATTATGGGTATGATCCAGGAAGAGAAGACCAAGACAAGGATCTCGGAAGATAGGGCCTGTAATATTATAGGGGGCCTTGAATTAAATGATTAAGAAATTAGAAAATTATTTTCCCTGGAGACAGTGGGGAGGATGACAAGTAGAAAAATAATTGAATAGAAACCCCGTGAAGATGGACTCCAAAGGCACTAAATAAAATAAAGGCAAAGAAAGAAATCTTCAGATGTCACTTGGAATAGCCATACAGGTCAGGAAATTATTTAAGGGGACATAACAGTGGAGTTTTCAGGGGGAAGGAGATTGCAGTGGTACAAAGGGTTAAGGGAGAATAATAGAACAGGAAGGCTTAAACTGAGGTGCAAGATAGTGAAGGGAGTGCAGAGTTAACAGTAAGGACCTTTTGAACAAGTCATAGAATTATATGAAAACCTACTAGTGTAGAAGCTTTCAGCTCTCTCTCTTTCTCTCTCTTTCTCTGTCTGTTTCCCCACATCTATCTATTTATCTATGTATCTGTTATCTATCTTTCTGTCTATTATCTGTCTATCTCTATCATCATCATTATCACATATTTCTATCTTACCTATAGTCTACCTATCATATATCTCTACTTAATTATCAACCTTATCTATCAATCATATATCTTATCTATCATCACCTATCATATTTATCTTATCTATCATCATCTATTTATGATGTCTATCTATCTCTCTATCATCTATTTATCTATGTATTTACCTATCTAATCTATCCATCTACATGTATACATTAAAAGAGTTAAAATGAATTTACCTTATAATGGGGAAACAATAGCCCAATTAAATACCATACACTAACAAATAAAAAGCTCAGTTCTGAGAATGGGTTACTCAGAAACATTACAAGTGATTACTAATGCTTTTGGTTACCTTCCAGAACTGGAAGGCAAGAGCCAATTGCTGAAAACACAACATAGTTTATTCAGAGAACATTGAGAAATAAAGCTGGTACTTACTTGGAAGCTTATCCCTATTGACTAGCTTTCATATACTGGAAGGTGTTATGTATACTATCAGAGCAGAAAAGTAATCATCAATCTTAACCAGTTGCAGACCTTCCCAGCCATAACAACAACTGTCCTGGAAATACATGCCAACTGGTGCAATAGTGACACGAACATTATGGGAATGCCCAGCTACTTTATTATTGATTTTAAGTCCCACTGCACAAAATGAAACCCATACCTGTCACTGCTATCAGGTCAAGAACTTGTGGCTAGACAGGTCATAGATGTGAGGAGAGAACATACTACTATTAACTAGGAGAGAACATACTACTATTATTCTGCTAAACAAAAATAAAAAATATTAAATTGACTACTAATCACTTACTGTTATATCCAGAGATTAATGCATTTCTAAATTCTTATCAGAGAAGTTTGTTTGTAGAAGATGGTGATGAATAAAGAATTCTTCAACTGGTCAGGGTGCAGAGAATAAGATACTGCAGAATACTCAGCCCTCAATGGGGCCTCACACTCACCCTAGCCTTAGGAACCATTGTGCAAGAAAGGGCTAAAAGACTATAAAACCCAGAGGCTGGGATGACAGAAAGGAATCAGTGGTTTTTTGTATAAAAATTGGCAACTACACTTAGGAACTCATAGAAGTTATGACAGTATGCACAAGACCTATGCTCAAACTAGACAAAATCCCAACATAGAGAGAGGAGGTGGCCATGGAGTCCAACCCAATCTAAGAAGCTATAGGCAACTGATAGTTGCTATACAGAGTAGTTAGTTTGCAAGAATGTAGCTCTCAGTAAGTAAATCAAACTCCAGTGAAAGATCACAAGTCCAATAGTTACAGGAGAACAAATTTGGCTAGATGGGCTTTAAAAAGAAGAACATAAAACTGGGTGGTAAGGAAAGGTGGGGATAAACATGATCAGGACATAATGTGTTAGGGGGCTGGAGAGATGGCTCAGCAGTTTAAAGCACTTATTGTTCTTGCAGAGGACCTGGTAAGGTGCCTAGCACCTGCATGGTGGCTCACAACACCCATCCCAGGGAAACTGATACATTCATACTGTAGGAAAAGTACTCATACATACAAAATAAGTTAATTCTATGCCCCACATGATTAGCAAAATTTCTCAAAAAAATACCCTAATCAACACACTTTATAAAGAAATATTTAAGCTATTTGTGTACACTGGAAGAACAATGCTCCCACAGCACATTGGTAGGTAGTATAAATCATGCAGAGATACATAGGAAGGATATAGCACAGTGGACAAATGCTTTGGGCCTATCTAGAGTAACATATGGATTATGAAGGACTCTGGGTAGGATTCAGAGAGAAGAAGTAAGTCAAAGAAAAAAAGCAGTAGAAGACAACAAAAAACAAAACCAAGGAAACTAGTTTAAAAGAACAATGTGAACAGTTGTAGTAAGTATAAGTGTTTCTGAATGAAATATGTATGACAGAGTCTTGGGAATTGTATACTAGGGAGTGAAAGGGGCCTTTACCCATGTGCTGTGTTGTATCCTTGGTGTAGAAGAATTATCTGAGCACTTACAGCATGGCTGTTTTTGTGGACTGCAGCTTCACTTTTCCCAAGTCTATTTCTGGACCCGTTAACAAATTCACAATCTTCACCCACTGATTTTTTTTTCTGGATAGAACCAGCTTAAATGGCTCTAGCTTTCTGAATATTTATTATTGAATTTTAAATACAGTATCAAAGACAAGACAGCTTTCTATTCAAGAGCCCACATTTTTGATTCTGGCTCTGAAATTCACGTTTTCAGTAAAAGCAATTTGTTCTTGTCCTTAAGATGCATTTTAAAATAATATAAAAGCTGACTCCATGGTTGTATGTGGAGCATAGAACACTTTGTATAATTTAATGCAGACAGAGTGATTAAAAGGCCACTCCTTCTTTTATTTTTACTAAATTGGTTCTCTTTGGGGTTAGCTGTTCCAGGGGACAGAAATGCAACCTATAGAATGGCTATCAGGGTGCTATGGATTATGGATATTGTTTCTATACTGTGGAAGAAACCTAATTACCATTATTGACCCTTCATTTGTTCTTTCCTCCCCTTTCTTGTGGGTCTTATTTGGTTATAAAACTGGCATCAGTAGAGTCTCTCTTCAGAGGGCATGTGGTTTGGTGGTCATTGGCAACCTTGATTAATGTCAAGGACAGCTTACCTAAGCACACTCTCCAGATGTCTGAGTGGCTGTTTGTAGTTAACTTGTTTTGACCTACAAATGTCACCTGATTTATATTATTTCCCATGAAAGTTTCTAATTATCATTAGTAAACAGCCTTGGAAGTGATTTTTCTTCTCTTGTATGTTAGAAAAGATGAAACACTTTGTAGGTCTATCATACGGGTCTCTGTTAAATCTCTTACAATTGCTCAAAAAAAAAATCAGCTCTGCTCCTTTAAGATTCTCTGCGACTACCAGGTAGTGAAAGTTGTTCAGGGTGGAGATGGGAGACTTGGCCTTTGTGTCACAAGAACAGTGGCAGTGTCCAAAGACTTCTAAAGGTTTCAAACATGACTACGTTCATTGGGTTCATGCTCATGAAATAATTTATGCCTCGTTCTGTGGTCATCAAAACTATAATTTTAAACATATGAAAAAACCTCAGGGATTAATTCTTTTTTCCAGCCTATAGACATGGTGATGTGGATCAGACTAGAGTACATAATGAGACCAAAGTTGGGTATTGACTCTTTGACTTTGAAGACATCATACCTGACCAGCTTCAACCTTCTACTTCATGTGATCTGGTTAAATATGGGAGTTTAAACTTAAATGTCATTAGATGCCCAGAAGAAGAACACAAGGAAGCAGGCAGTTAAGTCTGTGGCAAGTGGAGAGTGTATGACAACTCAGACTAGGGTATTATGGCTGTAAGCTTGCTTAAAAATATACTATCACAGTAAATACAATAGTGACACCATTTGGGCCCAGCTACTCAGCGTTGTACAGTTCCCCAGGTGATGTAATTTAAGCTCCTTCCATTCAGATATAAATTACCTGTCCCTAAAAATGTGACAGGACTATAGCCAGCACAGTACACACCAAGACCAAATTCTCAACACAAAGCAGATGTATTTGCCTCAGAGGGACTAAGATAGGGGATAGTAGAAAGAGGAGAGGGATGAAAGGGATCAAGGGATCGGGGGTGGGGGTGGGGAGGCTATTTACCCCAGAGGGACAAAGGACTGTCTCTAGATGAAATAGAGGCCCATAGACAAATGACAATTTATAAAGGAAAAAGAGGAAACTTAGGGTGAGTAGGTTTGTTTTGATGGAGCATGTTAATTAGTTGAGCTAAAGGGGTTTTTTGATTGCTGAACTTCAGTACATAGATATCTACACCTTGGCGGTCAGCCTCATGAGGAGGATCTGGCCAAAAAAGTGGCTAACTTTAAGGATGCAACCCATGGTCCCAGGGTGAGGAAAGGGGGAAAGGCAAGACTCTGTATTTGATACAATCCTGTTGGCCAGTTACCATTATTGTTTATGGGCTAGCTCTGCCTTAATTATTAACCCATTTCTACTTATCTAAGTATTTCCACGTGGTCATCTTATCGGGGAGCCGCGGCGGGCGTCTTCCTTCCTCATGGGGCTACATCTCGACCCTCCTTCCCATTTCCTCTTTCCTCCTTGTCTCCTAGCCCCGCCTATTTTGCTATCTCATTGGCCACAGGTCTTTATTAACCAGTATGAGAAACATATATACAGAATAACATCTCCCATCACAAGGCCTTCCAACATCATCTTTACCATACTCCAGTCCGCAAGAGTACATTCAAACAGTATTTCAATAGAAATAGAGAATGAAAGACCTAAATTTAAAGACTTTAGACCAATAAAAGGAGGGGGGTAGAGATGAACTTAGCTTGGGCAAAACAACAACCCAAAAGACCAAGAGATCACAGTTATAAACATGTTCACCATGAACAATGTCCCTGGAAGTATCACTGCGAGGGAAGGAGAAGGCAAATATATCGCAACACATGTGCAGCACATCCTTAGCCAGCAATCTTTCTACCATAATCATTTTTATCTGACTCTCATTATGAGGCAGTCCAGATGTGGTCAGTGACATTGCGACCAGTATGAAGACTCTCAGAGGCACCAGGGCTTATAAAGATAGAACGCTGTTCCTTTTCGGGACATGCAAAAAGGAATGTGTGTCAATTAGGCTGGAGAGTAGAAGGGAGAATGTGGTTTCAGTCACCCTTGTATGACTTTTGTCCCCCAAGCAGAGATGGCAACTCCAAATAGCAAAGTGACAACAGCCAAGAAATGATTCTACCAAAGTCTGAGTTTACTGCTGTTACTTATAGGAGCATAGAAAAATCCAAGGGAGATGCATCATTGACAAGCCCACCTAGCTGTATCATGGGAACTAATTTACAACATGTGAGCACCTTGTGTGGTTAAGAGTCTCCTTTCCCTGGCAAATTGTTTACTGCTTTTACTGGCAAGGGTGTTGTGAATGTTCTAGGTTTCCAGACTTTCCTGGAGCCTTGCAAATTTTATTTACTTCTTGTCTCTCATGAGTCTGCCTTCTTTCTTTCTCAGGGAATGTTTCAGTTCAGAGGAAATAGCTACATGATACATCTGCAAGGTTAGAATTTTCCTTCATGTTAAAGGGTAAGGATACACACCTCCTCTGCTGTAGGAAAAGCCTAGCCTCAGTGAAAGCCATGGAGATCTAACCAGGCACTGACTGGAAACACTACCCAGTGTTTTCTACTGAGATGGTGAGATACTTTGATCTCAGTAGATAATTAAGTAGAGCAGAGGCAAATATTGTCTCTGTCTACCATCAAGATTAGCTGAGAAGCTGGGCTTCTGACTGTTATGTGTAGGTTCCCTCCCCTTCCCCCGGTGCCTGTCTGGTCCCGCCGCCATGCCAGCCCCAAATAACACACTGAGACCCTGTATTTGATACAATGCTGTTGGCCAGTTACTATCATTTCTTATCAGCTAGCTCTGTCTTAATTATTAACCCATTACTACTTATCTAAGTATTTCCACGTGGTCTTATCTTACCAGCCAAAGTGGCTGGCATTCTAACTCTCTGGTCTCTCCATGTTGACTCCTTCCAACTACTTCCTCCTTCCTCCTAGTTTCCTAGTCCCTCCTATCTTCCTTTCCTATTGGCCAACAGTGCTTTATTCATTAACCAGTATGAGAAACATATTTACAGAATAACATCTCCCATCATCATTCCTGACACTGACATCGTTATCCTCATTCTCATCCCCACATTGGTTGGAATACTTTCTTTAATCAGAGGGCATTTCACAGAACAGTGGGACCAAAGCTTCCTTAGAGGCACTAGAAGCAGATACTTCAAACCTGGTGGAAGTATCAAGGTCTTTCTTCTTCCTCTGAGCTTTGCTTTCCCAGTCTAGTCCTCCTTATTTTTGACTATTGCCTTGATCTGTTTGCATTATCTGACATGTAGAAATTCCCCTTTATATTTCTTAGAACAAGAGGTCAAAATGATGGAACATCTCTTTTGACTCTAGTCCCAAATTCACAGAGAGACTCCATCTCCATGATGACTGAATTGGGTCAAGTGTTCAAGTCCCATGTAGTCAACCATTCCACGGAGTGGGGTAGGAAGGATTTTTGGCTGAGGCTGGTTGGAGAATCTATAAACTAAGGTGGCCATGTGAGCTTGGTGGTATTCCTAAAATGTTTGTATATTGGAACCCTAACATTCACTGACTCAGGACATGATTCTATTTGGAGATGTAATTTGAATACATAAGTAAAAATGGATATCAGGATGGGCTCTAATCCAACTGGACTAATGTCTTTCTTTCCTTCCCTCTCTTCCCCATCTCCATCTGTTCTTTATTTTTTACTTCCTTTCTACTTTCTTCCTTCTCTCCCTTTCTTTCTTTCTTTCTTTCTTTCTTTCTTTCTTTCTTTCTTTCTTTCTTCCTTTTTGTCTTTCTTTCTGCTTTATAGTTTCAAGCCTAGAATCTAGATCCCTGTGTACTAGGTGGAGCTTTCTCACTGACTACACTTCTAGGCCATGAGTGAACTAATATATATATATATATATATATATATATATATATATATATATATATATATGAGACTGAAAAAATGCATACTGTGCAAAAATATCCTTGATTAAGGCATATGGTCTGTGATGTTTGCCCATTGTAGACTAAGAAATGAATAAGGACATTGATTATTTCTGAGAACAACAGGATTTATTGTGAACTGACCAGAAAGAAAATACTATAGTCGTCATCATCATCATCATCATCATCATCATCATCATCATCATCTGTAATAATAGGTGATAATCGTACAGACTTAGGTAACTCATTTCCTCTTTTAGGAGTTTGTCACTTTACACTGTCAGCAGTGTTCCTAAATCAGTGCTATATTCTTGGTTAGAACAGAAACTTTAGGCAAGAGGAAGCAACAGGGATTTTGCAGTTCAATTCTGGCTGTTGTGATAGAAGAATCTACCAGAACCATCACCATTTCTTCCCTTTCTACGCCCCACCAATAGTGAGCACTGTGAATCTTTTCCTTGTTCTTCTGTCACATCCTATAACTACCATTGGTGGAACTGAGTTCTACATTCACAACCTCCTCTATGCCGTGAATGCCAGTGAAGATAATATTCCTATTGGATTTGCGGTACCTGAAGATATACAAACATAGTGAGACCCTTTGCCCTGAAGTGAGCACATGGCTTCCTCAATATCCTGCTTCACTGGGGCCAGGATGGACTAAGCTGGAGTTGCTGGGCAGTATAAAACCAGCTGTTAGCATTAATGAATCTCACCTTCTAAATTCACTGCTAGACATGATCTTGTCCATTGCCAAAGTCTTTCTAAAGGCCTGTAAGGCTAGATATTCCAACCGTTGTTTACAGAAGTTGGGAATGTCTGACATGTTGTGAGCAAACCATTCAATTCAACACCATTTTTAACATACCAGGACCCAAGAAAGATTTTCTCCATTTATTTATTTTCTTTTAAATGTATTGTTCTTATTTGAAATATTGATCCCAGTTCCCTCTCCACCCCTCCCTCACTCACTCTCTTCAACCTACCCCCTACTCCATATGTAGGGTGATGCCTTCTAGGAGGGGTCATCTAAATCTGTCAAGTCTTTTGGAGTAGGGACTAGGCTCTTTCTCCTGTCTCTAGGTTAAGGGAGTATCCCTCTATGGGGAATGTGTTCCCAAAGTCCTTTTGTGCACCAGGGATACATCCTTGTTCCACTGACAGAGGTCCCTTAGACTGCCCAGGCCTTCTAACTGAGACCCATGTGCAGGGGGTCTGAGTTGGTCCAATGCTGGATTCCAAGCTATCAGTCTAGGGGTCCATTACCTCCTCCTTGTTCAGGTCATCTGTCTCTGTGGGTTTCTGTAGCCTGGTCTTGTCCTCCCTATCTGCATTTGGATCTTAGTTCAGCTGAGTGTTAAGCTGTGGATATGTGCTTCTGTTTTCATTAGCTACTAGATGAGGACTCTATGATGGTGGATAAGTTAGTTATCAATCTCATTATAAGGAAAGGGCATTTATGGTAGACTTTCCACTGTTGCTCAAATTGTTAGTTGGGGTCAGTCCTGTAGGTCTCTGGACATTTCTCTAAAGTCAGTTTTCTCTTGAAACCTATAATGGCACCCTCTTTTGTGGTCTCTCTCTCTCTCTCTCTCTCTCTCTCTCTCTCTCTCTCTGTCTCTGACTCTGTCTCTCTCTCTCTCTTGTCCATACTCTGGTTTCTGCTTTTTTTAAAATTTGGATAATTAATATCAATATCCTGACATGGTTGATGACTTCCTACTAGGCTGACCATCCCTTACCAGAAATACCTAAGATCAGAAATAATATTTAGACTTTTATGTGGGAGTGGCAGTTACAATATTCAAATATACATAATGAGCTATTTCAGGAATGGGACATAAGCCTAAAAACAAAATTCAATCACATTTCATATACATGTGCTGCCATAGCCACAAGAAAATTTAATGCTGTATTTCAAATAATTTTTATATAAAATAAATTTTCATATTAAGGAATTTTTGTACTTTTGATATTATTTTGTGAATTTTAACATTTTGGATTTCAGACTCTTTGGTGAGTGATCTTCCATTTGTGTTTTCCAATAAGACCCTAGATCTGTCTTCCTCCTTCCATGTTCTCTCTCTCCCTGTATCTCTGTGTGTCTCGTGTGTGTGTGTGTGTGTGTGTGTGTGTGTGTGTGTGTGTGTGTGTATGCATGCACTGAACACTCATCAAGAACGGTATCTATCCTAGTCAAGTGTACTACTGAGCTGTATATACAGATCTCATTATTTCATTTAATAGTCTAATTTATAGTTTTTAAGTGAAGCAACTAAGAATTTAAGCTTAAATTACCCCCAAAGTTTACAGTTTGTGAATAGCACAAGCTCATCTCATTTCTAATTCAAAGTTTGCTAGTTTATATTAGCATCACTAGGCCCTCAATACACCAATGCAGAATTGACTGGATTAAATAGACTTTCTATTACAGAGACCTAACATATGTTGAGGCTATTCATGCAATAGACCTTGTCATGAATGCTGCTGCTACTGCAGCTGCAAATTTTATCCCTAATTCCTAGCCAAGAAAGTTACTGAACAGAGCTTCAGGGAGATTCAAAGCCCACAAATGTCATTAAGGATTAGGTATATTGCTAGGTTTTGCCCAGCCGTGCAATAACTTACAAAGGTGATGTGTTGGATGCATTTGTCATGCTAAGGAGAGAACACCTGAATGTTAACCTGAACATAAATCATTCTGACAGATGGTCTGCCTAGCTTGGTCTCTTAATCAGCCTCTTCCTTTCTTACCAGCATATTGTTGTGTATTTATTAGTGTAAAGAGCATAACATAAGATATGGCAGACTTAGGTGGGAACCAGGACAGTCTTTTAATATGTAGAAGGAAAGGTTAGGCTCCACAATTGCCTTTGGTCTGCTACCCCAGAAAAACAACCCCATTCCTTCTATTGCAGCAGCCCACCCCATCAGTACACTTAAAATATATGCTCACATTCTGCCTGGCAACCAGGATACTTCGCAATCACAGCTTCACACACAGCACTGTAAATGGCTACCGCCAACCAGTCAGATAAGCATTCACTCTGAGGGGAACTGCTGTCCCTTGACTTTATTTTTGTTGACTCAGTGGGCTGATTCTAATTTGTACTAAGCAAAATTTAGCTTGTCTGAGGCTAGTGGGCAGGTGTTGATTTTTGTAACTGGGCTTTTTGAATTATGGACTATCTAGATATTCCAGGTTGCCATCACCTTACCAGGAAACTGTTTTGTCTAGTAGCAATATGGTGTCTTGGCAAATACCTTCATGTAATGGTTAGATTGTCAGTACACTGACTACTGTGTGTGTGTGTGTGTGTTAATCTCACACAAAGATACAAAAAGCTGACCTCATTTCCAAATCATGGTGATGAGGAAGAACAGGATAAGGAAACTCATGACAAAGAAGTTAAACAGGGTGAGCCAAAGGGGAGAGCATATGACAGTTCCTTCCTTCTTTATGAGCACCCACTCAGTGTTGAGCTGTCTTGACACATCTCACTGAATTCTTAGACATAGAATTTGAGATTAGCTTCATAGCTGCTTCATACACAAAAAGAGAGAGCCAAAGTCACACAGAATGTAAATGGGGCTGGGAACTAGTGTAGGCTAATCATACTTCAGTACTCACCTTTGTCTTCTATAATGAACCATTACATTTTTTGCAACACATTTCACTTTGCCTTTTCTGATAAACAAACTAATTAGTAACGAGAGGAGGTAAAATGCTAGAAGAAATCAATATGCTCTCCTTTACTGCTGTGTCTAATGGACAGTTCTATGCCAAAGCACCCAAAGCTTTCTTAGAATACCCAAAATTGAAACTCTTAATTGATACATTCTACAGCTCCAAGAAGGAAATTATACAACCAGTATAACAACCTTTGTCTGGAGATCCAGGGCACTCTTATTTTCTCCATGTCTGAGATGGATAGATAGATAGATAGATAGATAGATAGATAGATAGATAGACAGACAGATAGGAGAAGTTCAAGGTCAAGCCAATTACTCAGAAAACTTAATAGGAGTAATGTGGTGACACATTTTTTGAATTAACATTTTTAATTAATGTTTTGAATTAAGTCTTCATGGGTTGTTAATATTTTAGTCTTCCAAGTCTTACAAGATTGGGAAGTGGGCCAAGACAATTTGTAATCATGATGACAAGAGTCCTGAGATTAGACAAAATTATGTTACTGTTTTGGTCTTAAATATTAGCACTCAGTCCCATGAAAGTCTGAGTACAGATGGCACAATAGACTTCAAGGGGACAGTCTAGAGATTATGCATTGATTAAATCAATCTACAATGCACTAGCATCTTTAAAAAAATTATATGCCAGATTTGCATTAAAGAGATTCCCCCAATATTGTCCTGAAAGAGATTAGGCATTTGGGAGGGGATGGCTATCAATAAGTGGGGAGATATTCTTGTTTGGAAGAATTTATATCTCTTTGGCGTAATATAAGAATGTGGGAGCAGAAGAAGGGTGGGAGGAGGAAAAGTTGTATACAGGACAGTTTATTTTGGGTTTTCCATGATGTCATTGTGTATGTTTAAAGCCTAATTTATGAAATGGTTTTACATGTCATGAATATTTTTTATTTTCTAATCTAACTATGATTTGTTTAAAGTAGAAGAAACACTTTTTTTAAAAAAATCACTGGCCTAACAGTTAAAATTCGATATTAAAGTATGGCTCAGGAGACCCAGTTAGCTGTTGAGAATTAAAACCATCCAACTGCAGAAGGACGACAGCTCATGAGGTTGTGTTCCTTCCTTCTCAGTGTTGTTCCTCCTCTCAATAGTTTTCACCACCATTGGACAGCTTCATCAAGTTGCAAGTACATCCTCCCCATTGTCAATGGATGTTCTTCTTCCACCCCATATCACTGACATAGGTTGGGCTTTATAGAGAGTACTAAGGAATATATTTCTCAGTGTAATTGCAGGTGGCTTTCTACTACTGAAGCTGGTACTGGAGATTGAGTTTAAAATTTTGTGCAGCTAGGCAAGTACGCTACCATTGTGTTATATTCCCGTGAAGCTTACAAATTTTGAAATGTTGATTTCTGTTTTTTGTTTTTGTTTGTTTATTAAACACTTCAAACATTCACAAGTGGATTTTCATTGCTTTGTATAACTTTTAAAAACTCTATATACATCATTAAAGTATATACATCATTAAAGTCATTTGCTACAGATTATTCAGCACCTATCTATAAAGAGTTTTCTGGGTGCCAGCCACCTTGCTTGTTCCATCACAGAAGCTATCTCTTGGAATTTAGAATATATCATCCCAAATCAAAAAAAAGGAAAATGGGGAAATCATTTGGTTGTCTTTATGTTCAGGGATGGGAATCATGGCTTCTGTCTTTGACATTTCATGTCACTCTGCCCTGTGAACAGCAACTGAGTCAAAGCTTTTAAGAAAGATCTTAGCCTCATCATTCATGTTCACCAGCCTTCCTCCTCAGTACCCATTACTGTGACTAAACATACATAGATGAAGTAATGTCAAATTGACTTCCAATATAGCTTCAAGGAATGTCTCCCTACTTCTGTGTCCAATCTGTACGTTGCTAATCCTTTTCCACAGGAAAATTTTGGAGCTGCTCGTACATATGGAAGGAGTCAGATTGTGTTAGTTAATTTTAACTATCAACTTGACATAACCGAGAATCACCTGGGAATAAAGTCTTAATAAATAATGATCTAGGTTTGGTTGGCATGTGGATGACCGTCTTGATTTCCAATTGAACTAAGACCTAGTCTATAGAGGGTGACACCATTCCCTAGGTAAATGGCCCTAAACAGTATGAGAGGGAACAGGTGACAAAAAGCAGCAGAATTTCAGTTTGAATGTGAATGTAGTAAGTTTAGCTCTTGCCTTGGCTTTCCTAACATAGTGGGCTATAACTTGGAATTTTAAGCGAAAAAAAAAAAAAAAAAAAACAAAAAAACAAAAACCAAAACCCTTTCCTCCCCTAATTTGATTTTGGGTCAAGGTATTTTAAATCAGTAACAGAAATTAAACTAGGACACAGAAGTATTGTATTATAAGTTAATTTACAGTAATTTAATGTTTTAAGTAGTTTTTATTTGAGTTCACTTTGTCCATTGCACTGATGTAGTATAATAGCAGAATACTGTTTGTGATAGATTGAGGAGAAAACTCTTGACTTTGTTGACATTAGTAAGATTTTTGTTGTATTTTGTATATAGGATTTTTTTTATGTAATAAGATATTTGCTATAACAATATTTTTGAGCAAAGTAAGTTCAGGGAGAAAGATTTGTTCTTGACCACTTTCTGGTATTTCACTGCATCACTATTGGCAAGAAAGAGTAGCAAGCAGTATGGTATTCAAGAAGCAGAACTAGAGAGGAAACTGATAATGGGTTTCCATTTTTCTCCTATCTCATCTGGGGCTCCAGATGATGCTGCAGACTATGCCATACTCTCTTACCTAATCTACTCTAGAAATGTCTTCATAGATTCACCCAGATGAGCATTTGACTTACAGGATCTCATGCTTCAGTGTAATCAGATTAACCATTATACTCTCTTGAAAGAAGAAGGTATCTACTGCAAAGTATAATACAGGACAATGTATGATTGGCAAAGTCCTTCAAGGATGTCCAAAAGGATGAAAGAGGTTCTCCTTTATCACTTTTCCTATCATGCCTCACAGCATTTGGTGTGTTTCTGAAGTGCAGTAGGAAACACAATGCCAACAATCTGCAAGGGGAATTGATAAGGCAAAAGAAGTTTGTTTCTTAAAACTGTTAGGTTTATCTTTCTTAAGCAGTTTTTAAAGGAAGTCTAAATAACTGTGTATACAGCATGAGCTCAGATAAGGAAGTGCTGGTCAGAAGTAGTACTGATGATGCTAGATGGTGATGAAGCATGAGAGGAGTTAAGGAAAAACATGACATGTACTGCAGTGCAGTCACAGCCTCTGTTGGATAATTTTAATGATATGGAGATACATTGAGAACACACAGCTTTGAATTGCTGCTGGAGGTGAGCAGGAGTATTTTCTTGCAGGGGTTGTTTTATGTGATTGTAAATATATTGGAAATCAGTGTAAGTTAAAAAAAAACACAGAAATACCAAATATGCTAACATAAAAAGTCACGTTAGTATTAAAAGTTAATATCCCTGTAGCATCTTTCTATTGCTAGATATAACTAGCCATTCATACAAAATTTCAACGTTTGCCAGCACAAATCTGACAAATACAGTCTGTTTGTAGCATTTAACTATAGCTGAACAGTTTTATGGTGATGGTCACGGGGTTTCAACAATCACCTATAGCCAGACATCGAATCTACTTTAAGTTTTCATTAGTATAGAGTAGAACAATTTTTTTAAAGTGAGAGGTGATAATTTGTTAAAGTTATAACAGGGACTACTGATTCTTCTTTATAGATGCTTTCTCTGTAACTTAATGACTTCCACAATGTATAAAACGGGTCATATTCCTTTATTTGGTAACCAGGGGGTAACCTTCCGTATAAATATGGCCTCCTTGTAGTGATTAGCTGAAAACTTGCACATTAAAACTGATCTACCTGGTTAGGCAATACAGAATGTTCACTTTCCCAAGATATTTTTGATCTCAGTAGCCACTGAATATAAGTATCGGTATCAATAATATGAATAACAGTAATACCTATAAGTATTGAGTCCATTTCATGCCTGGCACTGTCTCAACGAAAAGTTTAAGGAATAGTTGTACTACTCATATGTTATCTTTTTGTTATCATCCACTCAAAAGTAGTGACATTATTATGTCTGCTTTTCCTGGACAAGTAACTGATATTTGAACTTAATTTAGGACCACACAGCCATTAAGAGTGGATTTGAATTCAATAATCTCATATTAGATTCTAAGCCCTCCATTATAAGAGCCATGTGAAATAACAGAATTATCTGAATAATTTCTCTCCTTTTTATTTCACTTTGAGCAAAGATTTGTTAATTGTTGATTTATTAACAATTGTTTGGTACTATTAAAGCTATTAGGCAGATCCAAGTTATTTGCATGGGATAGAAGTACTCTATTCTTTATTCAGTTTATATTTTGTGAGCCAGAGACATGGATTCTTTGGAATATCAGAGATGTTCAACTGCAGTGAATTGAGATAAAGCATCACTGTCTTGGGAGTAATGAAAGCTCCAGCAAGGGCAATTTCTCAAACAATGAGGTTTTAGGTTGTCTCACCTGCTGTCCTTATTGTAGTCTGCATTTTATGGTATGTGCTGTATTCTCTATTGTGAAAGACTGGTCAGGCAGCCCAGTGACAGAACTCCACAAAAGTCAGGAACCCAAATTTAGAGTATGGCCTAACCATGTGTCTGCATTTGATATACAGATGACATGTTATTTTTTATGGAAAAAGAATATGTGTGGGGCACATGAAGGACTATATGAGAGAAAGGAATATATCTCTTTTCTTTTCTTGATAATTAATTAATTGATTGATTGATTTTCCTTTTTTGTTATTAATTGATCCTGTTGTTCTTCTCTTGGTTAATCGATCACTCCTCTACTTGGCACTGCATTTGCAATTTCAATCAACAATGGCTTAAAAACATTTGTAAAATATATCTTTGTTGATTTGTGCAGGCATTTTTCTCTCCATCATTCCCTAACTAAAGCAGGATAGCAACTATTCAGAAAGGACAGTTAAATTTACAATGCATTAGATATTACAAGTAACCTAGAGATGGTGCAGAGTGTACAGAAGGCTGTGCACAAATGCTACTTTTGTTGTAATCATTTGTGCATCCATGGGTTTTTGTGCCTGCAGTGGAGAATGTTGAGGCTGGAACCAAGAAATGGTAGATACTGTGATATGTGCTTTACTTAAAAATAGAATCCTTACTATTTTATTTGAAAACAGAGGCATTTTATTATGTTAGTTGATAGCTATTATTTTCTAAATTTTATTATTAGTGTGCATGCATGTACATGTACATGCACATATGTACATGATGTGTTTATGGGGCATGCATGCCACAGCCTGTGGGTGGTGGTCATAGGACAACTTTGTGGAATTGGACCTCTTCTTCCACCTTTATGTGGGTTTTGAGGATCAGTCTCAGGTTACCAGGTTCATGTGACAAGCACTTATACCTTTTCGGCTGTCTTACTGTCCTCATGATCTTTTGTTAATATAATTATACAAGCACAAACACACAGTGAGAACAGGAAGTACAGTTAAATCTTCAGCATTTCATGCAAAACCCTGGGGGGTTAATCATACCACAATGTTGTCTATGTTTATTCTGTAGTTTCACCATCTTACCCTGGACTGCTGCTTTTCAATTCAGTTGAGACCTATACAAACATGAAATTTGTTCAATGATAGACTTGCTATAGACAACATGGAAGCTGCGAGGGTTGTTAAAATCCAACTCTTGGTATTTATTAATCATTGTTCTGTGTTTTAGGTTGTGCTTCAGGGTTTCTGGTGAACTATGATGTTTTTAAGGCACAAGCATAGCCACAGTATGAAAGGCCATGCTCTGAAGAGTATGGTAGTCTCTAGCACCAGGTGATGGACAGTGGTGTTTTAAATATTACAAAAACATCTTCTCTCATATTGTTGACTTTTCTTTGTGGAAACCCTACAGCTGACAACCAATGCTGAGTAGATCCGAATTTGTATAAACCACAAATTTACTCTATTTCCTCACTCCTTGTGTCTTGAAATATATTTATCTGTACTGAAGATTCCTTTATTTTCCTCGTTTGTTTCCAAAATATGAATATCATTGTTACTGCAAAGTATAAATTGTATACCACTGATTATTGAACTTTAAGAAGTGGGGAGATACAGGGGGTAGAAAATTGTCATTTTTTTTTCAAACTCATTCATCCCAAATGAGGATCAAAATAACATTTGTTTAGTGTGTACTAGTCAGCTCTACACAACCAATGTCATCTGACAGAAAAGCCTACAGTAAGGAATTTCTCAGCTCAGATAGGCCTGTGGGCAATTGTTTTGATTATTTACTGATGAAGGGCTCATAGCCCATTGTGTGTGATAGCATCCCTAGACAAGTAGCGATGGTAAGTGGAAACTAAACTTTTTTCTTTACATTAGCACATAAGAACACACACAAAGACACACACACATATATTCAACATACACATATGGGAACACACATATAGATACATACACACAGGCACACACACATATACATACACACATATACTACACTTAGATACACACATATACACATACATATAGCACAAAGATGCACATACACAAAGATACACACATACACACATAGACATACACATACACATTATATATACATGAACACACCGACACATAAACACAGGCATGCACACATACACACACCACACACACTCATTTTCTTAGTAGCTTCATGACTTAAGTACAAAGTAACGTTAGTACACAAAAGACCCAAGGCTAGAAAGGCAAGATGGCTGTACAATGTGGTAGTAGTAAAATAGTAGATAAGGAAGATAAACTCCACTTATTAATTTAAAATTACAAAGCCTGTGCTCTAAATATTGTATTTAGCCAAGCCAGGACTGATCACTGTGTACTTTCACCACTGAAAGGGCTAAAGTAAGAACAAAGAGAAAGGTGAGCTATATACTTCCGGAGATTTTATTTTAACTTAAAAATATATAATCACTCCTGTGTGGTGGTATGTATTTGTAGTCCCAGCACTTGGAATGCTGAGACAGGAGAACTGTCATGAGTTTCCTTACTTAGAAAGACCCATCTCAAGAACACCAAAGAAGAAATTGTACATCGATGCAGGAATTACTTAGACATTATGTAATAGTAGGCCCACACAAAATATACATTCAACTGCATTGCTGTGGCAAGACAATTGTAAGAGCAGTGTTTTTCTTGATGGTTTGTTTTCTTGCTGGTATAATTTTAAAAGAAAATTCTGATAGATACAAAACTGGCTTTTACCAGTGTGGGACAAAAACCACTCAATCCTTGGAGTGGTACAGGCAGAATTGCCTGGTGTTTGCTAACTCTGGGCCTGTGCATTAGTGCACAGAGTGCAAGCAGTGCAATTATCAAGGGTGTGTGGAGGCACTTTGCAGCAGTTACTTAACACAGGGACCTAAGGCCTGCTCTATCCTGTATCTAAGAATACAAGATATCAGAGCTGGTTCATCTGACTCTTTGCACATACTTCACCATTTGCATCATTTGTATTTAAGTTCATCTGTTTTTCTAGTTTCAGTATTTAAACTATGAATGGGGGAGAAGGGACAAGATCTCCTAAGCAAATTGGGAGCATGGGTGGGGGCAGGCAGTTAGGAGAAAGAGGAGGGGATAAGAGGAGGACATGAGGGAACAGGAAGTTTGAGTCACAGGGAAGAATAGAGGAGAGCAAGAAAAGAGATATCATAATAGAGGGAAGTATTACAGTTTTAAAGAGAAATCTGGCACAAGGAAAATGTCCAGAGACTTACAAGGATGACCACAACTAATAACCTAAGAAATAATGAAGAGGCTATCTTTAATGCTCTTTCATGATAATGATATTGATGACTACTTTATATGCCATCCTAGAGCCTTCATTTATTAGCCAATGGAAAAAGAAGCAGACATCCACAGCAAAACACTGAGCAGAACTCCTGGAATCCAGTTGCAGAGAGGGAGGAGTGATGAGCAAAGGAGTCAAGACCAGGCTGCAGAAATCCACACAGAGGGATACTCCCTCAGCCTAGACACATGGGGGAAGGCATGGGCTCTGCTCCAAATGATAAGACAGACTTTGAAGATCCCCCACGGAAGGCCTTACCATCCGTGGGAGCAGAAAGAGGATGGGGTAGAGAGGGTTGGTGGGGAGGCAGGGGAGGAGAGAAGGGAGAGAGAACTGTGATTGGACATATAGAAAAGGCTTGTTCCAATTTAAATTAAATAAAAAATTTAAAAGCAAACATCAATGAGGATTAGGAATACACTACAACAAGAAAGTATGATGAGATATTTTGCTCAATTTCTAACATTTGCTTTCCTCTCCCACAAATAGATTAGTTAGATGATAGTTAGATGATAAATAGATACATAAACACACAAATGAAACCAAGCAACTCTTCAAAGTTGAGCTTAAAGTGCATGCAGTGAATTTCCTGAAGAAAACCTTCTCAAGCTGCTTCCTTGAGACTGGCTGATAGGCTGCTTATGGGCTAACATGAGGATGGACTGACTGGACTGATGGGCTTATAAGGTAAAACAGCTGACTTCGAATCTGTGTCAGTGTTTCTCAACACATGACATATGAACCATGTGTACTTACAGTGCAGGTTTGGAATCTCCATAAGCTTCAGGAATGGGTCCTAAGAATCATGAAGATGGTATGAAGATAGCAAACTTTGAGAAAGCTATGCCATATCTATAATACCTTGTATAATCTAATCTACCCACTGTTTATTCAAATACACATAGAAAATACTTTGGACCTGTTGTGCTGATTCTGGTTTCACCCTTAGTCATTATTCTTGGAATATGGACCCCCACCTTTTCCTGTACTAGGTTGCTGGGAAATCCCTCTGATCTCTTCTCATGCCTGTTTCTCTCTTACTTCCTTGGTTTCCCCTGCCCCCTATATGTTGAACTTCTGAGCATGCATCACCCACAACTGTGATTACATTTTCACCCGTGTGTGTGGCTCGGGATAAAGGAGGGGGTTTTATTCACCTGTATTTCCCAGCTTCATTCTCCATGCTTGGCAAATGCTCGACAAATATTTTCTGAATGAGTGAATAAATATCCCAGGAAACACAATTTCCATTCTATCTCCCACCATGCTCAGGCTGGAGGCATGAATGCTTTAGCTGCCATGAATTTTCCTGGATGTGCAATGCTTTCTTTCTTCCCTGGGTAGAGGGGATGGGGAAGTTTCCTTCATTGGCCACCCTTGCAAATTTTTTACCAGACTTGAAAGTGGAGGATTTTCTTTATGTCTCACTACTGACTTTGATCTCACTTGATTGATGTGAATGATACCTTGTTCACTGTACATTGCTCAGGACTTATATAAAGCAATAAAGAGACATCTGTGTGGCAGCCAAGTGATGCTGAAGGAATGTATGAGCTTATTTCATTAGGCATAATATATTCTCAGCTGATACTGGGCTTCGGGCACAATGTGATTCATGGAGTATCACAGCAGATACTCTGTTGGATTGGGTGATTGCATTATTTTGCCACTTTCAGATGTATTAAAGGGAAGCCTGAGCTCTCCTTTTCGATTTGTGAGTCCAACTCACTTTGAGCACATTTCCCTAGGGTCAGCTTTCATCAGGCCATGCATCTCATTGGCCCTGCCCAACAGCCTGACCCAAAATGCTTCCTAGCAAGTGCCTGAGCTTGTCCTTTGTGGTTACAGAGACTGCTTGGAAAAGCAAGAAAGTATCCTTCGAGAACACAGAATCTGATTTTATAGCCCCTGCTGGAAGGTTTCCCAAAGAAAGCAGAGAGGACCATACTGGTGATGACACTAGGTGATTCAAAGATGCAAGTTTACATTTTGGCTTGAATACTTACTAGGAAAAAAATTAAGTGCCATAAGAGACAGGATTTTACTGATTTGACCTTCAATGAGAAGTTAAGGCACCTACTCCAGTTTGTAAGTGAGGTAATTCATCTTCTAACTCTGGGGGTCAACCAAGGGCAACAGCAATAACCTATTTCAGTGCTTCTCAATCTAAGGATTTTGGGGGCTGCATATCAGGTATTTGTATTATTATTCATAAAAGAAACAAAATTACAGTTATGAAGTAGCAATGAAATAGCTTTATGGTTGGGGATCACCATAACATGAGGAATCATGTTGAAAGGTTGAAACATTGAGAAGGTGGAGAACCACTGGCCTATATATGTTTTGACTTTTTTTTTTTGAACAACCCTGACCAATATCCCAAAGAAGTACTTCTCATGTCTGGTGTTAGTGTTTTTTTAGGTGACCTTTGGGTCTTGTGAGAGCATTGTCTACCCAGATTGGAAATTTTCATTTAAATTATGAATTTATACATCACCTTACATGTATTGTAGGTGTTTTTAGGTAGATAGCTTATACTATGAGTCCTTGTGACTTTTTTTTGTGTTATTTAACCTTCTCCCCTCCTTCTGTATTTATTGGGATCACTCCTTCCTACTTAAAGCCTAATCTCTATTTTTTGAATTTTCTGCTCAAATCAACAGTAGCGTGCTGTGCTCAATGTTGACTCCCCATTTCTCCATCCTCGACAGGTTATGTACACATGTCTGAAGACTCGAAGCTAGGAGCCTCACTGAGAGAGACCATTCAATGTTTGTCTTTCTGGGTCTGAGTTACCACATTCAATGTGACATTTTTAGTGCTATCCTATTTACCTACATATTTTATTTTTTCCTTACAGATTAATAGTATTATATGGTATTTATGTAGCATGTCTCATTATTTACTCATCATTTGAAGGTCATTTAGCTTGATTCCATTTTCTGGCTTTTGTGAATAGTTAGCATGGGAGAAGCCCAGGAGGCCTCAGCCCTACATAAAGAACTGCAGGTAAGGAAGGAAGACTGAGGGCAGCGGAATCACCTTCCCCAAAGAAAAGCATCAATTGCTTATCCAATACTAAATGTCCAGCCCTAAAAACTGAAAAAAATTATTTCATATCCATATACACATGTAACAATATGTACAAGTAATATATAGACTGAGCAAATTGTATTTATGTACTTAAATTAATGATAAAACAAGGCCATGAAGGCTCTAGGATGGCATATAAGGCAGTGGAGGACTGGACAGTCTATGGGACCTCCTGTAGTGGATCAGTATTTATCTCTAATATATGAATGGACTTTGGGAGCCCATTCCACATAGAGAGATACTCTCTCAACCTAGACACATGGGGGAGGGCCTAATCCCTGCTCCAAATGATATGACAGACTTTGAAGATCCCCATGGAAGGCCTCACCCTCCCTGGGGAGCAGAGAGAGGATGGGATGGGGGTTGGGGAGCAGGGGCAGGAGGGGGAGAAAGAGGGAAGTGGAATAGACATATAAAACAAGATTGTTTCAAATGTAAACAATTAGAAAAATAGAGGCCATGAAAAAAGGGAAAAAGATCAAAAAAGGGGTTATGGGAAGATTTGCAGGGAGGAAATGGAAAGGAAGATGCTGTAATTATAATCTATTAAGATAAAAATAACAATAAAAAGTGAGATGATTTGAAAGTAATTTTAGGAAAATAGTATTAAAGTATTAAAAGTTATATGGGTGAATGGCTACACTGCCTAAGGTGGTCATTCAGGAGAGAATGTTTGGGAGGCAGACCTAGACTCCTGCTTGGTATATGCTTAAGAGATATTTGCTGGGATGAGTGAAGAAGAGCTAAAATTAACGATAACAACTTCAATGTACCTATGCCAGTTTTGTGTCCAGTTACTATTTCAGAATTATCATAGTGTTTATTTTTATTATGACAATTTGTTTTCGTCTTGTAGATAAAGGAACTGAGACACAGAAAATAACTTGTGCCAGGCCTCACAATCAGTGATGTTAGACCTGCTGTCTGCTACTCAAGCATACCGACTCAAGTGACCTCTGTGTTTAGATACTGAAGGGTAGTGGGTTTTGATTTCCACCTTCTTGGGTTCTTTATGGTATGCTAATGCTGTGAGTTTAGCTCAGACAGCTATTTGCTAATGAATATATGGCAAATATTGTTCACTGGATAAGTTACGTTTGTCTTGCAAGGTTAAGCAGCAGGTGTTTGAGGAAATTTTCTTGGATTTCTGAAAAGACCGTGGTCTCTTCTGTCATCTTGCAGGGAACACTTTTTCAGCTTCATTGGTACTGCTATACAAATGTGTGACCCCTTTGGGTCAGTTCATAAGCCTCCCCTCCCCAATCCCCACAAGAGCTCA
This sequence comes from Cricetiscus sungorus, assembly GCA_030556225.1. Classification (NCBI taxonomy): domain Eukaryota; kingdom Metazoa; phylum Chordata; class Mammalia; order Rodentia; family Cricetidae; genus Cricetiscus; species Cricetiscus sungorus. The sequence goes on along the minus strand of JANBXA010000651.1, from coordinate 121,026,798 downwards.
TCTCTAACAAGACTAACAGCAATGAGGAGATTTCATTGGAAAACTGTTACTTAACTCAAAATGACTCTGCTCACTAATCATGATATGAATGTGAAGGCTGCTTGTGAGAAGTTTGTCAGGGAAATGATGCTTTCAAAGTTACTCTGTTATCTCTCTTGGTGAATTTACGTATGGATGTGTGAATATACTAATACATATTAAGTATATTTCCCAGTGTCATAAATTTACATTTACCAAACTCTTCCTTCCTTCCTGTCTCCTTTATAGCTATAGCATATTTTTCCGGGGACAGGCATAATGACCTATTTGCTAGGACAACAGGAATGGGCTGAATATTGATTAAGTTTCACAACTTGATAAATAAAACCTAGTAATGTCTCAGAAGTAATGTCTCGGTTCTTTGGGGAAATCTCAGAATACCAGTAGCTTCCAATCTCACAGCTGTAATCTTTCTAAATTTAACATGATCTGCATTCTCTATGAAGAGACTTGTTCTGTAAAACCCAAGGGCTGAAGGAAAAAGGCATTTGGAAGAATGCATTATGGAGTTTTATAGCCTCAGTGAAGTTATATGCTGTCTCTTACATTGTTTTTTGATCCAACTCATTTGCTACTGATGATAGAACATAGATGTGTGGTTTGGAATGATTTCAGAGCTAAATAATAATCCTTAAATACCAAAAATGTGGTGGGAATTATGCACATTTCCAACCTGTTTGTTTACTTATTTATATGTGTGTGTTTTGTGTATTAATGTATGTAGACATGTGTGTGGGCACACATGGAGGCCAGAAGTGGGTGTCAGAACAGTGGGACTTGTAGTTATAGCCATTTGTGGGTGCTCAGCTAGCTATGTTGGGATCTGAATTCTGATTGTCATGGTTATGTGCAAACATTCTTAACAATTAAGCTCCAATTATGCACATTTCATATATGACATATATTTAATTATGAAAAGAATTTCTTTACTATATCAATGAAAACCAATGGTTTCATCTTTGGCAATTGAGATAGAAGAGGCACTCAAAGTCCTTTCTTTTAGAATTTTTCAAAATTCAGTCATGAATCTTCTGTTTCAAAATCTCTGGGGTTGGTTTTCTTGTTTTGTTTTTTAAAAATTTCCTGGTATTCAATGAACACTCTGGTATGTCCAAAGGACCAAAATCACAAACTTGGAAGCTGGTCAGGGAATTGCTATGGCCACTAGAGTTGAGCAATGAAGGATCCATAGAAACTGGGCCCAGAGAGAAGAGACTGAAGATGGAAAGCTAGGCAGTAAATAACAGGCTACCGTACTCTGCTATTCACTACTACCTTGATGAGCTGAAGTTCTTTCATTCATTTGACATGCATCTTTCTGCCTCAGCAATGTAGTTATGTACCTTAATTACTTCTTAGTTTGATTCGACGGCCGTATTCTATTAGATAAGATGTGTTAATTACTCTGACAGCATTTTGTAGCAATAATGGCTCAGTGTTACATTAATAATTTCAAGATCATGAATAATATGCAGAACCTCTGTGTCTGAGCTGTTATTAATTTGTTTCACCAGTGCTGAAGTATTTAAAATGCAGTTTCAAACATGTCTTCTCAAAGGAAAAAGGATGATACATATATTGAAAAGACTTTCTTCTGCTCTTAACTCTATCCATGCCATCACAATTAGTGGTATCCTGTACCAAATTAGTGAGGTAAAAATCCAATCTTATTTTATTTTTAAGGATGCAAGTAAATTAAAACAAAGTATTTGCTGACAAATGAAGGTAAAGAGTGGAGCAGTATAAATTTTGTGAACTTGTTCCTCTTATAATAAAGCTCAGGGGATATAATTTTATAGCAGGGTTTTTTAGTGTCCCGAGTTTCTACAGATTATCATGTTTCTTCTCCTAAAAATATGTTCTGTTCCTCACCCATATGAAACTTGAACAGTAGGCACCTGCTCTTCCGGTCCAAGATTCGTTGCTATAGGTGGGAAGTGCCTTTAGTGTCAATTGTAGGACAGCCATTACCGATGGGCAAATCAGCACATTCTACTATACTGGGAACAAGGGCTGTCTCAAGGATGGAGTGTGCTGTAAACTAGCCCATCTACTTTCATCCGAGGTTTTTAGAGTGATCAGGAAGGTTGTGTACTCAGGACCAGCATCATAAACTTTAAGTTACTGACAGTAATTGTGTCACACAGTGAAAGGGAAGTTTATTACCACAGGGAGAAAAAGTAAGACTGACAGGAGGAGTCTGAGACCAGTCTGTAATGGCAAAATTTAAGTTCCTCAATGCAGTCAGGCTTCCAGTCAACTGCTATTTGCTTTTTACTAGAGTACACTCAAATATTTTTTTAACTATTTTGGGTTTAAATCATGTCCATAGAACTTCTGTTCTTTAAATACAAACTCAAACTTATAAATCTTATAAACTCATGCATCTCCCAAAACATGGGTGAGTTTCCAGTGTTTCTGTGTACGTTTTCCATCATCTTCATTATGATATGTGTGACGTATCAGTATCTAGCCTGTGTTACAGGTATGATTGACTTAAGGTAAAACCAAGACTAAATGAACACAGCGTTAGTGTATCCTAGGAACCAGCCTGATCTAGCATTGAGACTCCCTAGTCCTAGGCATGGAGCAATACATGAGAAGAAGGCCTCATTGCATAGACACATAACACATTCCAGAGTACTGCTACTGAGCCCTTGCTCAATTCTGCTTCCTTAACATCATGGAATTTTGAATTAGAGAATTGCTATTAAGAGTATAGCTTAGCTACTTGGCTGAGTGGCTGTGGGAATCACTTCATTTCAAAGTAGCTCACATGTGACATGTGAGGCAATCAGTAGCATCCATCTCATGGTGGTTCTGAAAACCTAATGAGATAAACTATAAACCCTAAACTGCAGAGTGTCTGGTCTACCTTAAGTGCTTAATAATTGCCCATGGTGATTGTAATGATGTTGACAATGGGGATAGACATATATAGATCATCTTGAATATGGCAATTTATAGCTCCTAGCCATACTCCTATATTTTGATGCTGTATTTAAGTAATATATTGGAAATGGTGGATTTTGCATTGGTGTAGAGTTCTGATCCAGTAGTTTAGGTTTCTTTCTGTTACTTTTGGAATCTCAAGGGCACCATTTCTTTCTTGTTCCCAAGCCTCTTTGTTTTTCTGTTTATTTCTTCCTCTCCCTCTGCCTTCAGCTTAACAACAACTTAATCAGTCAATACTTACCTCATTTCTGTGCAGTATTTATTATTATTATTATTGCTGTTGTTTCCTCCAATCTCCACATGAAAGTCAGCTATTTGAAAAGCACATACTTCTATTTATTAAAATATCTATTTCTATACTTTATAGACACAATTTCACATTAATCACTTAATAATACCATCTTATTCCTGTCAGAATGGCTAAAATAAAAAAAAAAAACACCAAAGACAGTTTATGCTGGAGAAAATGGAGAAACTGTTGGTGGAAATACCAAGTCTCACAGCCAATTAGGAAATCAGTATGTTGGTTCCTCAGGAAAATGGGAATCAGTCTACCTCAATATTCAGTAATCCCACTGTTAGGCATATACCCAAAGGATGCACATTCATACAACAAGGACATCTGTTCAACTATATTCATAGCAGCAATATTTGAAATAGCCAGAACCTGGAAGCTGCATAAATGACCTTCACCTGAAAAATTGAGAAAGTGTGATACATTTACACAATGGAGTACTACTCAGCATAAAAAAATAATGGCATCTTGAAAATTGCAGGCAAATGGATAGAACTAGAAGAAACCATCCTGAGTGACATAAACTAGTCACAAACAGACAAACATGGTATTGTACTCACTCATATATGGATTTTAGACATAGAGCAAAGGATTACCAGCCTACAATCCATACTGCCAGAAAAGCTAGGAAACAAGGAGGACCCTCAGAGGGACATAAGTGGTCCCCTGGAGAAAGGAACAGGGATAAGATGTCCCAAGCAAATTGGGAGCATGGGGGAGGGAAGAGAAGTTACAGAGAAGAGGAGGGCAGAGGTAGGCATGAAGAAGCAGGAAGATTAAGTCAGGGAAAGAATAGAGGAGAGCAAGAAAAGAGACACCATAATAGAGGAAGCTATTATAGGTTTTAAGAGAAATCTGCCACTAGGGAAATGTCCAGAGATCTACAAGGATGACCCCAACTAACAATCTAAGCAATAGTGGAGAGGCTACCTTAAATGCACTTCTCCAATAATGAAATTGATGCCTACCTTATATACCATCCTAGAGCCCTCATCTAGTAACTGACGGAAGCAGAAGCAGACACCCACAGCTAAACACTGAGCCGAACTCTTGGAATCCAGTTTCAGAGAGGGAGGAATGTTGAGCAAAGGAGTCACGATCAGGCTGCAGGAACCCATAGAACTGCTGACCTGAACAAGGGGGAACTCATGGTCCTCAGACTGATAGCTGGGAAACCAGCATAGGACTGACTGAACATGGGTGTCAGTTAGGAGGCCTGGGTAATATGGGGCCTCTGGTAGTGGATCAGTATTTATCCCTAGTATACCAATGGACTTTGGGAGCCCATTCCACATAGAGGGATGCTCCCTCAGCCTAGACACATGGAGGAGGGCCTGGACCCTGCTCCAAATGATATGACAGGTTTTGAAGACTCCCCATGGAAGGCCTCACCATCCCTGGGTAGCAGAAAGGAGATGGGATGGGGGTTGGTGGGGGGGACAGGGGAGGACAGGAGAGTCTGGGGAACTGGGATTGATATGTAAAATAAGCTTGTTTCTAATTTACATTAACAATCGGTAACAATAAAAAATAAGGAAGATTAACAGATAATACTTTATTATATTTGAAATCAATGACAGAACTCAGTTAAAAGTCATGGCCAGCTTAACAACACCAGCAGCATATTCTTCAGAGATGGTGACTATGATGGTAGACTGTGCAGCTTGCTCATCGACCATCAGTGCTCAGCGCTATGGGTCATAGAGTTGACTATCTTGGTATGTTGATAGAATAATGTTCTGTTTTAAAGTCGCCATGATTGCAAACACAGAAGGACCAACACTGTGTCTTTTCACTCATATGTAGAAATATTTACAAGTTCGTTTTATAAAGAGCAGGAATGGTGGGAGAAAGGATGGAGAAACCCAACTGACAAAACATAGTCACATGAGAAAAGTACTTTCTGATCCTTCGCACCATGATGAGCTAACTATAATTGACAGTAAATTGTTTTGTATCTTATGAAGAACTGGAAATATTGATGCTCTGGATCACAAAGGAACTACACCTGTTTGAGAAGAAATGCTTACTTGTCTATGACATGTAGAATACATGAATGAGATTGTTATACTTCTTTCATTGATATGTACAATTATTATCCTTGAATTAAAAAGCCTGAAAATGTAGCAATGCTAGCTTTTTGCACCTATGTGGGAACAACAAAAACATTATAATTTTTATGTAATTTATAGTCCACAGTCTTTAAAATCTAATGCTAGGTTAATTTTCATCATTATTATTTTAATTATGTTATTAAGCTCTTAATTATTTCCCACAGCAGATTATTAATATATAAACTTCAGTCATATGAAAAGTAATTTGCTCATGAACTGAGCAAATTCATTGGAGAACTGTGCATGCTTTTCTAGGGTCCTGTTTTGAGGAACATTGGTCTAGGGAGGTGTCAATCAATGTAGTAAATCAAGTCTGACCCAAGAGGTTGATTTTGATTTTCTGAAATCACTGTTAGGCCAAAACTCTTCCTTCTACATTTTCTCAGGTCTGTCTTTAGAAAATTACTTATTTGCTGATTTCTCACACCATCATTACATCTTTGGTTTCCTAGCCTATTTCATTTTGTTTATTTCTTTTATAATGACTGGTACTTTGACTCATATTCTTCCCCCCTTCCTCTTTATCTTTTTCTTTTCAAGGTCTTATGCATATCAGGAAAGCTAACTTAGAGATGTAGCCAAGGGTAATCTTGAACTCATGGTCTTCCTGCCTCCACAGTCTGAGTGCTGGGCTCACAACTGTTCTCCCATGCATGGTTGCCTGGCTGCAGAATTATTTTTAAAGGATAACTAAAATCTTGTTTCTAACTTTCTATATCTCCCTAATGAGTACCGTGGGCAGAGCCTCAACATGTCTTCATCTTTCTTATTTCTTTTTTAAAACTTTATTTTAGAATTTCATATATGAGTACTGTTTTTATATCATTCTCCCTCTTCTCCATGCAGTTCCTCTCATGTCCTTTCTACTTTCTCTCAAATTCATGGCTTCTTATTCCTTAATTACAATTGTTACATATATATGTTTATACATTTATAAATACAATCTCCTAAGGTCATTTATTGTTTCTCATACTACTCTGGGCTGGCCTGTCGAATTGAGAAAACCTACTATCCTAAAAGTGACTGATTCTTGCTCTCTTGATGACCATCAGTTGGCTGTGGTTCTGAAAGTGATGCCTTTGAGACTTTCCCCCTTTACCTTGTTAAGTCACTGGTGCCACTTTTTATGTCCTATTTGGCACCCAAATTGTTGCGATTTCCAGTATGCAGCTTCCCTGTTACAAATAGAAGACGAAATCATGCAATACACATCCACACCTGGTCCTCTGGTTCCTAATACACCTTCGTCCTTCTGTGATATTCCCTGAGCCTCAGGTGTTGAGGTTGCACTGTAGATATGTCAGTTGGATCTGGGAACCCCATAATCACTAGTTCTTTGTTCTTTTCATTTTAATCCATGTGGCTAATTCTTTTCTGTCTGTTATTAACTGGTCCTCTTTTCCCCTCAACTAAGCATGGATCAAATATGGAACAATGAGAATTTATCCTCTATTTAATCCTCAGACTCTACAGTAGGACTTAACTGATGTGCATTAGTTCCATTCACTCCCGAACTCCAGGCCTTGCTTTAACTGATCTCCAGGAGCACCTGTAGTAGTTGCGGCTGAAGGCGCTGCCTTACTAATGCTGCACACCGGTTTCCTCTCACAGAGTGTTGTGTACTCAGGAGCACTGAGTAAAACCATTTTCATTTTGAGGTGAGGATGCTCTAGTTTCTTCAGTTCTCAACAATAGTGACAGGAATATTTAATGTGACTTATTTTTTTTAAGGTGCTTCAAAAGTCAAGTGCTTTATATTAAATAAAATTTGCCTTAAGAAATATATTACCTCTTCTATCACGTGCCTTGTTCTGTCCCTTACATTACTACAGGAATTAATCCTTTTCTAAGCTCCAACCAAAGGCCTTTGATGTCTTATTTTCATCTCCCATGTTTTCTTCTGCACTTTTCTGCCCTTCCTCTCTTCTTTTCAGATTCTACACTCACCTATGCTGTGTTGTATGCCATGTGCTCTATCTCCCTTGAACTTTTAAATAAGATCTTTCCTTTCACAGAACTCCTTTTCTTTTTTATTAGAGCTATTTATTGCTTAATCTCCAATTTTGGGATTGAGCCTGACAGCCTTCATGAAATATCGAGAATAAACACTCTAGTCATCAGCTTCCAAAGTTCTAAGTACTGTTCCCTATCAAAGCAACATCACATTGCCTCATATTTTTTCATTGACCAGACTGGTACCATCTCCCCTCAACTCTGCAAGGAGAGAAGCCCTATTTACTGTCTAATGCCCGATGTCTAGGAAAATGATTGGTATAAGTAGGCATTCAATAAATATTTGGTCAAGTAACAAAATATTTCCTGTAGAAATTCTACCATGGGTGAATGTTTTCATATGTATATAATTGCATTTCAAGAAAGAAGCTAATTAGGAGAGGACTAATAATTAATAACAAGAACTTCAATCAAAGTTGTTTCTTATACAAGTATTTTATATGATGAAAAGGTCCTGCTCTTGCTTCTTCATTAAAACTGAGGTTACCCATGAAGGTGGAGTATATTATAAAATGTTTTGCAATTGTTAAAGGCTGACATTAAGTGGTAGGAATCCGTGACTATTTTTCCCCATCAGTTACTTGCTCACCTACTTCTTTTCAGATACATCCTCTCTAAGATGGGCATTTAAGTCGCTGTCAACAAACCCATAAAGTAAATTGACTTTAAGAAAGTAATAGTAAGTACAGAATATCAGTGTGATCAGAGATGATAAATTCCATAGAGCAGTGGGAGAAAAACAGAAAATAATTACCTTGCTAGAGGAACAAACACATCTATGTATAATATAAGCTTTAAAAATTGTTTATTGCCCTTCCTATCAATTATACCAGTTTGTGGTGTGTTAAAGTATTTGCCCATCCACTTAATACATGTATTTCAAAGCACTAAAACTGAAATAAAAACACTTGTGTCATATATAAAATTGGACCCTACAAGTAATTCTGTTTCTAATCTTACTACCTCCCACAATGTTTTTGACTAAAGATAATATAAATAGATTTTTGTGGGGTCTTCTGACCATTATTCACCATCTTCTTTGAAGTCCAGTTTATATTTATTGAAGGAGAGAAGAAAAGGAAAAAAACATAGTATATGTGGGTATATGGATATAATGTGCTATATGCACATGTGTGGTGGATATGGCTCCTGCACATGCAGACAGAAGCCAGGGACACAGGTCTCCCTACTCTATTACTTTCTATCTATTCTCTTGAGATAAGGTCTCTCAATGACCCTAGAGTGTGGTGATATTTTATGATCTAACAAATAGATAAGAAGATAAGATTGCAATGCTAGCTGCACTAGTCAGACACAGAGGCTAGGCAGTGGTGGTACACATCTTTAATCCCAGCATTCAAGAGACAGAGGAAGATGGGTCCCTGTTAGTTTGTAATTGATTACATCTAAAGAGAAACAGAGCTCACACAAAGATGATCTTAGCACTTGGGACCCCAAGCTTTTAATCTTAGCACTACAGAGGAATATAAGGCAGGAGGGGACATGATCTCAGTGCAGTCTGAGGTTTGGTGAAGACAGATGCAGTCTGGAGACGCAGTCTCAGGACAAGATAGCCCATTCAGTCTGAGCATTGTTAGAGGTGAGAACTCTCTAATGACTAGCTGCTTTTCTTCTCTTATCTTCAGCTTTAACCCTAGCATCTGTCTCTGGGTTTTTTATTATTAATACCAATTAGAATTCGTGCCACACTGGAGCTAGGCTGTAGTGGTCCTTCTGTCTCCATCCTCACTACGCTTACTGGAATTTCAGGAGCATGCTCTCACATTCAGCTTTATACATGGGTTGTGGGGGATGAGAACTAAGGTCTTCAAGTTTGCTCAGTATTCTTACTACTTGAGCAATTTCCCCAGCCTCTCTCTTGTTAAATATTAATTATTATACATTCATTTTCAAAGTGATATGTTTCATTATGACATTTCATGTATGTTATATATTTCACTAATAGTAACCCACATTCCTCCATGTTTCCTTCCTTCTTAATGTCTTTCCTCCAAATAGTCTTACTTCTACTTGCATGTTTTATGTGCCTAGGTGTGTGTGTGTGTGTGTGTGTGTGTGTGTGTGTGTGTGTGTGTGTATGGGATGATGGGGGTGGTGGTGTGGGTGTAGATGAGAGATATTGTGATATTTGTGTTTCTGAATGTGGCTTCTTTTGTTCAACATGTTATAATTATTAACCATAAATTGTTACCCATTTTCCTAAAAATGACATAATATCCTTATTTACGGCTGAATAAAATTCTACTGTGTATAGGTGCTTCTGGGTCCTAATCTTTCACTTTTGTAGAACTAAAATAGCCCAGGAAAGACTTTCAGCAAACAAGCCTTAATAAAATGCCTTAAAATGCCCTTAAAGTCATAAAACACTCTATAAAATTGGCACATTGTGACCACAATTTAAAGCTTTTCTGTCCATATATTTAAAGCCTTTCTGTCCCTATAGTATAATGTGTGGTCAGTTTCCACACAGTGTTTAGGATATGATTAAATTTAGAGTTATTGAATAGTTCTGGCAATGTGGAGGAATGTAGAGTTTTGAGAAGTACCAGATATTCAAAAATGAGAGGAAATAAGACACATAGTTGGAACTTGGAGGAGGAGTGCATACAGAGCAAGAAGTGATGTTGGCATCTGGGCCTCTAGATCTAGATGTTGGCATCTGGGCACATCAACATTTTTCCAGAAAGAAATTCACAAGTCTTTCTCTGGAGGACTGCTGCTAATCACATAGTTCCTAGTGATACTGAATTTGGAAGTTGCTTGCTTCGAAATCAGTATACTGTCTTCTAGGAGTGACATGTACCTACTTAATTTGAAAGTTTAATAGTTCCTCATGAAACAAGTAGTTTGCATATTGCCAGTGCATCTGTGATTAAATATAAACATGGAGCTGCATCAGTGACCAAGGGAGCCACATGCCCTACCTACACCTGGAGGAAGAGCTCTAATGACTAGGCAGCAGCATCCTCCCCACTCCCTACCCAACCATCCCCACTGCATTAGTGACCAAGGGAACCACATACCCCATCTGTACCTAGAGGAAGAGCGATCACAGGAGCCAGTCACCAATTGGAGGAAGAGCAACTCTTGGAACCATAGGCCTCCTCTGCATCAGCTGGAGGAAGAGAGATCCATGGATGCACAGGCTCCACCTGCACCAATTGGAGGAAGAAATGGCTATACATCAGTGTAAGAATACATTCAACAACTTAAAGAGCAATATGGCAGCGCCAGAAACTGGTAGTTCTACAACAGCAACACCTGAACATCCCAACCCAGAAGAAGCCAAAGAAAACAACCTTAAAATAACTTGATGAAGATGATAGAGGCCTTTCAAGAGGAAACAAAAATAAACATGGATTTAACAGATTAATTTAAATATATAGTTTGGGGTATTTTTTAAAATCCAGATTTATATTTACTGTATATACTGGCCAGTCTTATTTGAACGTGACACACAAACTAGACTTAACTGAAAGGAGGGGACATCAACTGAGAAAATACCTCAATGAGATCTGGCTGTAAGGCGTTTTCTCAATTAGTGAGTGATGAGGGAGAGTCTAGCCCATTGTGGGTAGTGCCTTTCCTGGGTTGGTGTTCCTGGCTTCTGTAAGAAAGAAGTCTGAGAAAGAACTGGGGCCAGTTCAGTAAGTAGTATCTTTCCATGGTCTCTGTATCAGTTCCCCCAGGATCCTGCCTTGTTTAAGATCTTGTCATGACTTATTTTGATGATGAACAGCGATGTGGAAGTGTAAGCTGAATAATGAGTTTCCCCCTCAACTTGCTTTCTGAACTGCTATTTCATCACACAGAAATTATTTCAACTAGAGTGTACAGGTCTGCCTCAGTTTGCAAAGAAGTAATCTTATAGGTGTTCTTCATGGGTGCTTCATCTCTTACTATACCAGGGTTTCTAATCATGTATGCTTGGTTATTTGCAACTTTCTGTTTTTATTAGCAATGCAGCAAAGAACACACAGTGAACTTCTGCAAGTAAAACTTGAAGTTACAACACAAACTACAGCATTTCAAGGTTGAGGGAACATGCTTATTTAATATTTGTAGATAAATGCTATAAAATGTGCATCAATTAGTTTGTAGGAAGCAGCATATCACTAAATAAAAAATTGTTTACTTTCTCTTTGCTAGCAGGTGAGAAAATTGAGTACAGAGCAGCGCTTTTTATCTCTTAGCCCCTACTGCAGCTAAAAGAGTATTCAATAAATATTTGCAGAAGGAAGAAATGAAGAATGAGCAGATGTGCTCATATTTCAGTCTATGTTACATTATCAGAGGTATGTCAGAAGCAATATTAAAATCACATGTTAATTTGACACCTATACAAATTTTGATAAGTCATG